>JARHVA010000598.1:4765000-4955000 GCA_037957365.1 Torreya grandis | reverse complement strand
AACTACAAATAAATTACCTAATTAATGAATGACATATGGCATGAATCAAAGGGACTAAAGGTGCCATGAGGGATAAAGTATGCATGCACCTACCATGCCCCTTACATTAACTAATATAGGTAATTGGTATTTGATTAGTAAATAAATGAATGTCCAATAACCATCACAAAATATAAACTAAGATACCATTTCAAAATCTTAAGAGTTAATTCTAGATCAATAATTGAATGAGAGGATTATAACACCAACTCAAATTTGAATTCAAATAAGCTGGGCTACCAAAATACATTAATGAAAGAGACCTATGTGGAGCCTTATAAGTCCTCAAAATAATTAGGTTTACCATTACCACTTCTAATTCCCATGAAAATTTATCCATAATTATTTCTTAGGTTTTCAATGATCCTCTTAAACTTATAATTCCATGCTAGGTAATCCCAAAATTCTTAGAGATGCTTACATCATCTTATAACCCCAAGCTAGACCCCAAACTTTGGGACACCACTTTCTCACTAAATATGGTGTAGTTAGAGAACTATAATAAGGTATTCAAGGCAATTGAATATGTGTAGGTGCCCACCCCTGATGATTATGAATATTAGATTGAGTTATTTGACAAACTTATAGCCATAAAGAGATCAAGTTTACATAAGGTCATGACCAATCCCAAAGTGTTCCCTTATGTATACCTCATTATACATATACTATGGAATTTGGTGTAAATCAATAAGAAGCTAAGGATATAGTCTACTCAACCAACTCTACGAATGTAATTGTAGACATCTTGGGGGTTACTTTTAAGTAGTATTACAACCTCCCAGACTATACCATCACCTATGATCAAATAAAAATAGATGCATAGACCAAAAAAATGTCATATATGAGGTTATTAAATACTAGACCATCAATCCAAATTGATAGACTAATAAGGAAAACATCAATGCTTACCCCATCCAACTTTTCTAATAATTGGTTCATATTGTGATGTTCCTCTTGAACTACTTATTTAAAACTAGTGACACCATGAATGTAAATATATTATGGTGCCATTGCTAAGTATTATCCTCAAGAAAGTGGAAGTCCCTAACCTAGGAAATGTGATCAACTTTAAGCTCATCAAGAGCATATTTGAGGCTTAGGATGGAGGTAATTTCTACGTGTTTTCTTACATTATGGATGTGATTTATGCCACCCTCTCAGTCAAAATAATGACATTCCAACCCTAGGTTCCCATGGGATATGTAGTTCACATCATGTTATACAAGTTATATTCTCACCACTATCATAATCAAATCTAAGACATCTATGAGCATTTCTATCTTGTGGCCAACTAGGTTATCAATGATAAGCCTATGCCATGAATTTATGAGGAGATAAGGAGGAAAATCTTTCCCATAGGTTCTAATGGTATTATATGGATCACACCATCATTTAGGTGGAGGTAATTTGGTATCCCCTCTTATCTTACCCTACCAAGTCCTAGATCACCTAGTTGAACAAGAAATTTCTCATCAATTGGTGAAGGGTGTCATGGGGTTCTCAATTTATCATTGGAAGAAGTTGTGCCTAAATTCCCAATCATCATTCACCACCATGAGTATAGGAACATTCCCTCGCTATGGAAGATGGAAACTAATAGGAATTCATATGCCTTGGTAAGGGCATAGCATAGATAATGGGATCCTCATAGGGTTATCCATGGCCATATAGTGAAACACATGGTTTGAATCAATATCACTTACCATCATAATCCCCACAAGGATTATTAAATTCATCTCAACCTAGTTGATGACCATAAATTTCTAACATGGGTTAAAGCAAAGAATAAAAATAAAGGGAAGAAAGTCCAATCCAAGTTGGTCATCAAGGAGAGGCCTTGATCACCTCCATAAGATCCTTAATTATAACCACCTCTACCAAAACTATCCCTAGGCCATGTGATGGTGCAATAGGGAGGATAATTTTAGGTAAATGTGCCCCATATATCTAGGAAGACCTATATGGGCTCCCACCACCTTCACCTCTAAGGCCTATCCTCCTTTGGTTTTTACCTTGGTGCTACCACCACCACATCCACATAAAACTAAGACATAGGTGGTATAATTTTACATTGATTTCATCCCTGAGGTGAGCCTAAAAAGGGACTAATAATAATCACCATTTGATATCTATTCCCTTTCTTCTTCATATCTATGGGAACAACTCTAGGATTCCCTATTCCCACTAGGACTACCCTAATGGGGAATCTTCTTGTACTTGTTATATCTGATCCTTAATTACCTAAATTTCCCATGAATCCTACCACATTCAACAACCTCACTTTCTAGATTCCCCCCACTTAGCCCATTCATCCCACCAAATTCCTCACAAACCCCCTCTTATCTATAAGTTCCTCAATTGTATGGCCCTTATCCACTCTAAAATTAGATTCAATATGGATCATTTCTATAATTCATAAGGGTGATAATATCTTAGTGGCTCCTAGTTTTGTGATGCTAATGTACAATGTGGCTACCACCTCAATAGTTCTAATGGACACTTTAGAGGTAAGTATGCATATGTGAAAAATTTAGGTGACCTATAGATTTTCTACCCCTTTGATCACTTCTCTAGTTCCTTAGACTCCCTAGGTTCTATTTTCCACCTCAGCTACTCCAACTACAACCATATATTCAAATGATCTAGGAAATAGGTCTAAGAATAATCCAAATGTTGCTTTCTCAGATCCCCCCATTTAAGTTATGATTTCTCCCTCTTGGTCCTTTATTTAAATTTCCCCTCCCATGGCTCCCTAGTCCTCATTTTTCATTATGCCAGGGGCCTAAGGATTTAGCCTTAACCAACTAATATCCTCATTATTATTGAATACCTCACTCCTAGGTGACATTGGTCTATATATTAATATGACCTAAGGCCAATGACATGACCAATTATTCCTATGGGGATCCTCACTCATTCTCCCTCCTTTTACTCCCATTCCCCTTCTTCCTCTACTCTTTTCCTCCATATTTCCATCCATGCCATCTCTCCCACCTTAAAAAAAAATCCACCTTCTAATTTAGTTACTACTACCCTTCCCATTCCACCTTCTAATACTTTAGGGACATTTTTAAGACCAAGCTGGGTTGGGCCCATCGATTCATTGGGTGCATAAATACCAAATATATGGGGACCTAGATGTCTAATGGTAGTTTGTTAAAACATCATGGAGTATGAAGAGGGTGATCACATAGACCTTCACTTAGGAGGCTAACCTTGTGATCTAGAGGACTGAACAACATCTCTTCTCTATCACCAAAATGAGGACACTCAGTGGAGAAGAGAAAGTAGCTAAATACCTAATGTCAGTAATTCAAGATACTAATGACCTCACTAAAAACCTCATGAAAGATATGTAAGAGTAGGTTTTCATGCTTGGATCATAGGTGAAGAGTGATTTCCTATTAGGCATAATCAGAAAAATTGTGGAAGCCTGAACATAATTATTTATAGCCCTTAAAAGGGTGACCTGTGCCCTATCCTCAAGCAAAGAGCACCACCATCATATTTAAGAATTTATAAAGAGTGATCCACATGGATAGTAAGTGCCAAATCTCATTTTGGTTATTCAAAAATTCATGTTCCCAGAGCTTAAGCTCATGCCTTTGGTAGATCGAAACATATACCAAACTTATGTCAAGAACATGAGGACTTTAATTGAGGAATCGATGGCCATAATGTAGAAAATAATTAATCCTTTAGCTGAATTACAAGGGGTAGATGTTGACCTATTTCAAATAAGTCAACATCATTATCCTATTTCACCTAGACAACACCCTATTGGAAAGGCAAGAATTTTAGGTCCACTTATCCTAATTTAAATAAGTTATGTGAAAAAGGGTGGAAAAATCTAGCCAAGATGAGGCCAAAGCTAATCTCAAGTTGGCAACCCAATCCATGGCTAACATTAGTTATGGGTTGGAGGTATAATTTTCCATGGAGGTTGCACTCCAAGCCCACAAATGGTTGTTACTAGGCTAAAACGAACTTATGGGAGCCACATATGAATCTTTCCAAGCTAGATAAAGAATTTGATTTAGTTTAATTTGCCTTAGTAACTGAGGAGGCATGCCCCAAAAATTTGGGAAGTGGTCCCCCCAATCCCTTTATCACTTTTTCTTAGTTGGTTGGGGAAGATATTTTTAGGAGGATGACCAAAATATTATATTGAGTGCTATTATAACTAACTCTTGGGGCCATCATGACCAAGTATGAGAACCTCATGCTACTAGGAGGTGAATCCCATATTTATATAATATTCTACATTCTTGTATATGGGTATTTTTTTGATGAAATAAAAACTCAGTTGATTTTAATGCAAGTTTTACTACTTTTTTCAATGGTATTTCTATCTTAATAGATGTTTCCCACTAATTCATGTTTTTATGAATGCATGATAGTGTTAAATAATTTATAGTGTGCTTTGTTGCATATGATGAATGTAGTATTTATAATTGGCCTTACTACTCTAATTCATTTATGAAATCTTTTTATTTTATTATGAACACTTATTAAGCTGTGTTTGACACTACATAATAACTTTGAAGGCCATGTGTGGAATTGGCTACATGCCCCTTTTATGTGTTTATATTTAGTGAAGAGTTTATAGATCAAGAATTATCACTACCTCCTCAAACTCCTTCCTTATGTGATGATAAGTTTTATCTACTCATGAAACTTGGTACATGGTGGTACAACTATGGCTAGGCACACACTCACTATTGAAGCATTGGTGTAATTTAAAAATAAATAATCTCCTTTCCACATTATTGTTATCACATGGATCTTGAACCTATTTGATTAGTAAGTTGATCCAGTGTAATAATGGGAACATCCCCAAGGTGTTGGACCTTGTTTCCTTGGGATGAACCTCCAGAGAAGGTCCACTTTTGCCTAAACTGAGTGCACCTAATGTATAATCAATTTACTAACCTATAACACTACATAACAAGGACTATTTACAACCTTAGATAATTATTTCATCATGAAAATTGAAATAAGTAATTGAAAATACAAAGTGGTAATGCACTAAAGCTTACATAACTCCTCAAGATGCTTGAATAGAACAAGAAAACCTTAAAAAGATAGAAAATTACAAAAATCCAATATAAACAATGTCAAAAGGTACAATGAAAAATATAATGACTATAAAAGGGATGAAATGTAGAAAATTAACCTTGAAATAGGCTAAAATATACTGATAATCCATAAGACACACTTGAAACTTAGAGATATTACACAATATAACAGTAAATGAGAGAGGCAATATTAGTTCTTTATTGATTTCAAGGCCAAAAGCATTTGTACAATCTTCAAGAAATCTAAATTTTTGTTACAATAAATTAGATGGTCCTTTTTAAAATCATTTTAGAATAATATGTAAAAATTATAAGTTAGAGAGATAATAATGTACCATAACTTCCTCAACTACCTCCATTAGTCCATGCATATGTAAGTAAAAAATACTAAGAAGTTGAATACATTAAGCTCCTTCAAAGCCTTGGACTTGTTCCATATAGACTTGGTTGGTTACTTGGAATAGTGGAGGATAAATCATACTATATTCATTACATTTATCTCTAAGATTAGTTACCTTTAATGCTCCTTAGCTGATGACTTAGTCTTCTTACTTTAGAAACTCCTAGAAAAGCTATGAACTTGCCACCTTTCTATTGAACATGTGACGGTTGGAGATAAGGTAGTTAATCTTGAATTTTATCATTGATTATATTACTTGATAAGTCCCTTATACTAAAATGGGTCTCAAACTAACATAACTCACCCATTTAGAACCTTTGCACATGTTTCTCATGAATGCCAATCACCTTGAGGAGGAGGCACTTCTTTAGGAGCATGTTTCCAACTGGTTTCCATGTTTTATTCACCTTTTCTAGCAATCTAAACCATTCATTAGTTTGAAGAGATCTTATCTCAATCCTTGGAAACTTATTTAGGTTGTTTTCTATATTGTAGATGCTTTAGGAGGTTCAATAAACTTGAATTACATATTTGGATGCCTTAAATGATTAGCTTCTACTTCTTGGAGGGTGTTTTATTATTTGTATTGGTTAATATTAGGATGGAAACATGTTTCATATTAGTAAAATTATTTAATAACCTACATTCCAACCTGATCCCATACCTTATAACCTACATTTTCTATTTTAGCATCTCAAACAAGGTTTGTAAAAGGTGGGTTTCTTCATTGTTTGGAAAGAGATCCAAAAATTTATCCCTTACTTGATATGTAGGATTGAGAACATGATTGAAGCTCTTACACTATTGTTAATCATTTGATCATTATTTGGTTGAATATTAGAAGGCCTATGAGGCTCATCCCTAGTAGGCCTATGAATCTCTCACAGATATGTCCTAGGGAGGACATAAACTTCCTCTATCACCTAGGTCTATATGAGCTCTAAAACCCTATTTTGACCTTACAAGTTCATGGAAACCTTGAAAAATTTGTGGCAAACCTATTTATGTCCTTAGGTGATGATTGAAACCTCTATTTTTGATCTTAAAAGATTGCAACCTCATGTTTCTTACCACAATTTTTTTTTCACAGACATGTAAACTTGCTTAAAGACTCTATTCTATCATTAAACACCCAATAAGAGCCTTGGAAACATGAATACAATCCTAAAACATTTTTATTACCTTTGTTTTATGATTTTACAGGGTCTTAAACTTTATTTTATACCTCTTCAATCCTATAAATTATGAAAATGCATTATCATGGTTTTAGGGTTTTAGTAGTTTTTTATACTGCTATAGGGTTTGAAAGGTTTTTATGAGATCTATTTGATTTATTCATTCTCATTAAGTCTAAATATAACTTGAGTATGCATCAAGGCTTATCAAAACCCTTCTAAAACTTTCCAAGCACCATGCATAGAGAGAAAAATTAAAGAATGTTGATTGGTTTTAGTTGTAAACCCTTGCAACATAGTGTTTTGACCTACACCTTTTCTATTACATTTATTAAATACCTAAAACCAATAATTAATGGTATTTATGACTAGTTTGACCTTTCTCAATTTCTACGTTTCTATCCAAGATCCTTGATAAGGATCTATAGACCACTTATAGACTTACCACCTTCATTTTTATGGTTATTTGGCTCATTTCATAGCTTTTAGGTTTTATTTTATTCATGATACAGAACTTAAAGGTTTTGAAACTTTGTTTTGATACTCCTTGGGTTGTTTCCAACCTCTATTTTCTTGCTCACAAAGCTTTGTCATAGCTCTGCAGACCTATATAATTGTAGTATGAGTTTTCTCATGAAATGTCTATTTATTGCATTATGATATTCTTTAAAACCTTGAAAACATGCTTGAAACATAAAAAAAATCACCTTATATACTTTGAGAACTTGTTTAGACACTCAAATTTTATTTCACTATGTTTCATGCTCATGATCTATGTAATGACCATACAAACCTCCTACAAACATGTGGATCTATTTTTATCTTATGAAAACTATATTTTGACCTTAAAATATCATATTAACCTTTGAAACATGTTTATAGACCTTTTTAATCTCATGAAAACCTTGAAAATTCTTCTTCCATTACTCATTCTAATGATGCATGGGTTGGAAATTTGCTTGAAAATTTTACATGGAAAATTGATCAGTTAAGAACAAATTTTGTGACTTGAACATGTCAATAGATTCATATCCATTATTAGAGACCTATATGAAGCATAATATGTCACTTTTAGATTCAAGAGAGAGTAAAATTTTGATAAACCTTCCTGAACCTGTATTAAAACACCTTAGAAATAATGGAGATTGCCTTGATTTTGATTAATAAGAAACTAGGAAGGTGAAACAAACCTAATCATGACCTTGACTAAATTTTTCACATTGGAAACCTGAAATAATCCTTGGGGTGGCATAGAGAAAAAAGAAAATAAATTCAATGATTCTCTTTGAATAATATGTATAGTTTTAAGGGTTTATGAAGGAGTTTCAAATCCTTAGATGACTTTTATGTCCCTTTTCGAATGTTTCACCTCCTTTCATGACATAATGAAATGATCTATGACCTTTTTCATATGTTTTTATATTTAAAAACACATTTTAATGCCTTTCATCATCAAATAGGCCTTGACAAAGACTAATATGACTTCATGATCTCAATATTCTTATTAGGACTTAATGAAACATGTAAATGTGTGGGAAACCCTAACTAATTCATGAAATACCTAATTTTGTTATAAGGTGATCCATATGAAGGTACTAATATCTCTATCTTAGTCATCTTTAGCCTATAAGTCTAATTTCTAGCATTTGAGGTGATGTAGAGATCAAAGAGACTTGAAAATTCAACATTTTGGCAATCTCCATGGGCTGCTTGTCTACTAAGAAAAGATCCAATAGCCTTATATAAGTCCATTGGGCATAATATTCACTAACATACTTGTAACAACTCAATATAAAATTAAAACCATGATTTAAACATGCTTAACCAACATCTATACAAACTAAATAAGCCTAAAAGCACACAACAATAAAGCAAAAATAGAAAATAATGTGCAAATAACACTTAGAGTAATGAAAAATGACTATAGTATTATGTACAAGGTTTTAAAATGACCTAAAATTTAGGGCATGAGGTGTATCCCATTGACTTGTATGGGTAGTGTTTTTCTATTAAGATTTAAGAGTTGGAAAGCATTTTCTTACTTACAACTAGTGATAATATAAGAGTTATTCTAAATGGCATCAAATTTTGAATGTTTTTTAGATTTAGCTATCTTCATCTCACTACAAAACCAAATCTCATTCCTATAAGGTTCTAACAATATATTTATTTTCAAAAAAATTCTTCACTTGGGATTGATGAGCCTCAAGTATATGCATTACTTGGTTTCTTACCTCATCTAACTCAAATAACTCAACCAACCTTATTATCATTACATAATTTTCTAACATCTCTAGCTATTTTGAAATATCAAGAGCAATAAAATCAAATGATAAAGGAAGATTTGCCTCTCTTTCATACACCAACATGAAGGGAGAGTTTCTAATGGCTTTCTTAGGTGTGATTCTATCAACCCAAATAATTATCTTGAGTTTGGTATGCCAAGATTTTTTATTATCCTCCATTATCCTTTTAATGATCCTTATCAATTTATTATTATTATAGGTATAATATAAACTTTATTTCTAATCCTTTCAAACCCTTGATCAATCACAAAAAGCATTTATAAAGCATATAAGTTATTCATAACAATGAACAAGAAAGATAATGCAAGATCAAGCACACAACACATGAATTATGTGGGAAACCCTTATGGGGAATAAAACACACTCTCAATCTTAAAAAAACATGGACTAATTGTCCTCTAAGATGATCACAAACATGAGACCTTTAATTGAATCACCCACTTCACAAGAAGTACCCACCCCTAAGCATGAACAAGCACCAACTTGTTCTAGATGTTGAGCACCCACACAAAACCTATGGAATCAACAAATTCATAACTCTGATTTAATTTCAATATGATGGTGAAATAATTTATAACACCTTTTTTCAACTAGTCATACTCTCTCAAGCTTGCACACATAAATAATGCATCCAAAACACCCTTTTGGATCACTCTAGACCTCTTCACTCATCCTTAATATTCAAACATAAAAGCACACTATTATAAAATAGAAATTATGAACTATAGGTCATGAACACATTCCTCAACCTGATATCTCTTAAATGCATCCACAAATCACACTCAAACCTCTCTATTCTTCACTCAACAACACTAGAAACCATCACCTTTGATTTAGGTCTTTATAGGGTAAACTTATCTATCACCTTCTTGGTCATCCATAAGACTTTAATTGACTCTTAAGAATTATATACCATTTATACATATCTTAATACCACCTTAATAAATTAACCATATCATACATGGGTCACCCTTTATTAGCTATAGCTTTTAATTAGGCCTTAGAAGCCCTTATAGGTCTCATAGAGACCTATCCACCCATTTAACACATTATCGAGAAAAAATAGGAACACAAGTCCACATAAAATCCCATAGATCCTATCCACATGACCCCTAAGACACCCTAAAGTGATTACATCCATCCCTACTCACTTCTTCATATGTAAAACCTATCAATCATTTGCCTTCCTCACAAAAACACCATGAATGAACAAACAATCAACTTGTGAGCATTTGGTTATATATAATATGGATTGGTAAAACCTCAAAAATCCATAAATATCATCCTCAATGATTATAAAACACTCTCTAATTAATAATTCACCTTTAAACATCCAAACACCATAAAAAAAAACTCAAACATCCTTCTCAAGTCATTTGTAGAACGTCAAACCCTCAGTCAACTTTTGACCACAATAAATGTAGTTGTACTATCATTAAAACCCCTAAATTATTTTTCTTAGGTACACCTTGAAGTTAAATTTTCCTAGGTATATCTTGAAGTTATATACTAATTTTATTTTTATACCACCATCAAATTCATCTTCCATCAAAATTTATATCCAAAATAGTGAGGACTGGTTTTCCTTTGTAAATTAAAAAAAATGAATTCCAACAGTCCATTTTTAATGCAAATTTGGCTAAGTATGGAAAATAGGGAAATATTCTTGGGAGACCATATTTTCACCTTAATAAATTTTTATATTATTTATTTAAATAAATTAAATTTTAAACACATTAACTAGGCACAAACCTCAATAAACCCATGTGACCATTTTCCTCTAAAACCTTTACATGTGCTAATGCTAATGTCATCAATCTACTTACTCATGAAGATTTGTCAAAGTGACTAGGATAACATATACATTCACAAGGCTATTATAATAAATTAATTTGACTTAAAAAATTGACCCAAGCACTCTTGAAACCTTATATGACCCCTCAAACATGGTCAACACATCACCAACATCCATCACCTTGCCTAACCAAGCAAACCCTACAAGTTTCATGTATTATCATTAAGACACACTTTGTAATTGACCTTATAGCCTACATGACACCAAAATAAAAATTATTTGATACCTCATGAAAATTATTGGACACCCTATATACATAATTTACAACACCTCAACAATATCCCCCTTTTTCATTCATGTCAACACCAACATAAAACTATGCACATACTCTTTCTTTCTTTGTAAACACTTTCTCCCCGTTTGACATATTGGAAAAGTGGTATTACATACTGATTTTGAGGACCTATTTATTTTTAATTTTTTAAAAATCCAAAATAAATAATTTAACTCCTCTAAGATATGATATAAACTTCCCCTATCAATGTGTATGCCATTACTTACCATAACTTCATAGTCTTGCTCATTGACAACACACCATCTTGACCATGCCCTAATATAAGAAGAATAAACACATAATACCAAGAAAATTGGAATTATCACACATTAAGATCACTGAGATGGACTCCCCCTAAGTTGCGTGACCTTAGGATCCTCTTGAGCACCTTCAAACCATCTTTAACAATGACAAAATTTCATAATTACCTCCAAATTTTCTCTCATAATTCAACATCATGATCTCCAAAAGATGTCAAATCCACTATAAAAACATGAAATATGTTAAAAATGGATTGAAAAACTCAAATGAGAAAAATCATACCTTGGTATTTTGGAGAAAATGACCAAAAAGTTCATTTATTCATACTAGCCTTGCCTAGAGGCCTAATAGCCCTACCTTAACCTTGTAGAGCCCATAGCTTTATGTGTATGAAATTTAATGGATTTAAATTTAATATATTTAATAATATAATATTTTCCCTCATGCATGCCAAAAACATCAACCAAATCTTCCTCTACACCATAGCTCCTTCACAAACCAATTTGCCAATTAGTCTTTCATTTGCACAAATCCTTATCCATAAGACAAATTACACACCTACAGATGAATGTAAAAAATGTTTTTAGTACCCTTTTTTCCATTTAAATGGATTAAGTATCCTTAGGTATCAACTCCCTTGGGAAGGTCACCAACTCACATGGTTTAAAAACTAGAGCATAAAAAATAAACATGATCAACTTACCACCTTTCAGTCAATGCCAGCTTCTAAAACTTATCTCATGCCTTGAGGTCACCAATTCACAATTTTGGACCATATTTTGAGGTTATAATCCTATGTTAACCCATATAACCATGAAATGGTTTTTAGCCTCCTAGTCCTTATGCACAAATTGTGATACTCGAGAGGCATTAAAAATATTTATCTTGTCTTCAAGAAACCTTCAAAACCTAAAACCACCTAGAGCATAACTAAATGAGGTTAACACACCTTTATATGCATCAAATTTAGCTTCAATACTCACCACTATTCATTTTACACCTAGAACCAATCATTTTATGTCTATAGACCCTATGTACATAATAGTCACTATGCCAAAACACCTTAGATTGATCATGGTAACCTTATGACATCTCCATAACACTTATTTCACCTAGACACATCAAATGCAGCTATTTTTCACACTTGGTTAGATTTTTACACCTAAAAAGCATCAAATTTATAATATTAACACTCATTAGGCATTGAACACTGACCAAAATGATCAAATGGAATAAATGGTCATTAATGATACCTGTGATCAATCCAATGCATGAAAACCTATGGAATACACTTGTACACATTCTCTACATACTCCATATTAACCTGACCTTAATACTTCATGATTTGACGTATTGAACCAAGCATAAAAAATTGACTAGAATTTTCTTTTAGGACTAATGTACCTGAATGAGTCACTTGAATATTTCTATCACAAACCTCTAGAGTAAGATTATGAACATATTTCTCCCCCTTGACCAAATAATTTATATGATCAACACAAGGCTTGATAATAATAAATCATCAATTCTATATCCAAATGGTATTGGTCTTAAAGACCAATCAACAACTCTATATACCTTTATACTTTATTCATCACCTAGAGCACATTTACTTGCTTATATACATGAAATATGTCTCCTAAGAAGCATAGGTAGAGACATTTTCTTGTCATAGAGGGAATAAAGGTCCCAAAATTTAGGATATTCCCACATCTCCATGATCTTAATTTACTTACAGTCCTACCTCGTTATCAAATTAGCTTTGAATGAATCTTTGATTTCATTCTTTCCCCCAGGCTTGAAATCTTGCTTAATCTTCTTGTCTATTTAAGTAGAAAAGGCTTGTTGTTTGACTCTTGAACTTGTTCCCTATTCTGTCAGGATGAACAATCCATTTTGAGCCTATTTTTCATTCACCTCCTTAGGTCTCCATTCATTATAGTTCCTTTTATTTAAGTTAGGATTAACTTTCTTTGAAGTAAAATGCTGACCATTCCTACAAAACCTTGCTATGTGACCTCTATTTTGACACTTATAGCAAACCATACTTGTTAATAAAATGATCTGGGCAACAATTTAGGTGACAGTTCCACCCCAATTGATATAGCTATTCTATTTTACACCATGGAATACACACCTCATGGAAGATCTAAGGCAGAAAAAGCAACAAAGTTTATTGAACAAATGCAACACATCCAGTAACAAGTTCATGACTTCCAGGAGAAGATGAATCAGAAGTATAAGCAACACAATGACAAACATAGGATTGTACACATTTTGTTGTGGGTGACAAGGTTTTTTTGTGGCTTTAGAAGGAACAACTTGCAGGCCCACATAGAAATATTTAGCCTCTGTGATATGGTCCCTACACCATCACCAGAAGAGTTGGAGAAAATGCTTTTGAGTTGAACCTACTAGCCTACCTTGGTCTGCATCCAATATTCAATGTGGAGCTCCTCAAACCATATCACCCAACTCTATTGGACACTGTAGTTATAGAAAAACAACTTGACATTGATGAGCTTGATCCACATAGTTGTTCTCCAGTGGAAGAGGATCATATTGTGGATACCTAGATGAAGACAACAAGAGGATGCTCTATTTCAGTTTATCAAGTAGTCCAATGGGGCCAGCTTAGCCATCAAGGTGAGTGGATCACAAATAATAAAATCAAGAAACAACTAACACACCTGATGGGAACATTGATGCAATGGGGACCATTGCTTTTCAAGGAGGGAGGAATGATCCAGGTAACAATTTAGGTGACAATTCGGGTGACAGTTCCACCCCAATTGATGATGGAACTTTCGAGAGCCATAACTTTTACACTGTAGTTCTAATTTATTCATCATTTGAAAAATTGGAAAGATAAGAATGAGGAGAAAGTCATGAAGGGATAAGGAGCTTTGATTAATGAAGTTTGACTCCTAAAAACCCAAAGGAAGTGCCCCAAATTTCAATTTTAGTAGTGTAGTCTAAAAATAGTAAGTTTCTAAAAATAGTAATTCCTCGAATTCTATATTGTTTTAAATCTTGGAAGAAAAAAACTTAATCTGCCTCAAGATTTTTGACCTTCCACATCCTCCCCATGCTTTCAAAATGTTTATGAATGAAGAGGTAAGCCAAAATGTGAAGACAAACATCTCTTCCCAAAGATAGGCATATATTTGTATTGTGATCTTGAGTAATACTAGATCTCTTCTCAGTGAATTCATTATTACTATGTTATTTCTATGCTATTGAGATATTTATCAACTTTAACTTTTGAGTTTTGGATTAGTAGTCAATTAGAGCTATGGTGCAAAAGTTATGGCTCCCAGAAGTTTCATCATTAATTGGGGTGGACCTATCACCCGAATTATCACCTAAATTGTTGCTCGGATTAGAAAAACTCATTTTTTCTTATCTTATTAAGATAAAATCTTACAATTCACCTTATTTAATAATATATGTGCATTAAACTCCATTCATACTACTTGATTAATGATTCAAATCATAGTTCAAAGTATATTCATTCCTTAAAGGTATTCTACACTTTCTTGACCTATGACCAAATTGATTGTAAGAGTAACAATGACCATTGAAATTATCATACCTTATAGAATTTTTTTTATTATAGGATTAATTTTAAATTTTCCAAAACTATCATTCCTTGATTGATCATTAACCTTTAAGGTTTGATTCTTCTTGTTCATATTGTTACTTTATTTGTATTTATTGGCAATCTCCTTAACATGATTATTATTTTGATCCAACACCACAATATTCTTAATCCTTTTATCCTTATGAGATTATTCATATAACCCCATAATTTACTTATCATTTGAGGCCTTTTAACTACTTAATAAGTCATCAAGATCAACTGTACTTCTATCAGATTTTTGATATCTCTCAAGCTTGCTCATAACTTGATCTAGTTTCTCTTGTAAATAATCTATTTATGATTTGCATTTGACACACTCTTCATCCCTAATTTTCATCTCTTCAACTAGGGTACTAACCTAAGTTTCAAGATGTTCAGTTATGTCATCATGATCCCTGACTTAATTTCTCAACCTTTCTTCAAAGAGGCCAATTTGCTTCTCATAGGATTTGATCAAGGAAACTTATTTTTTGTTCTTTCCTTGTAGTAGCTTAATTTCTTCCAAGGTATTAAAATATTTATATTAAAGATTTAATTTATCATATTATTATTTTAAGCTATCTCTACCAAAAATATCTCTACCTAAAGAACATTCACCTTTATTATCACCAAGAGCCATAAACAGTGTCTCTTTATCCTCATCATGAAATGAATCATCATTTTTTGATGTGTTTTCCTCTTATTTTGTAGATGAGTTACTATAATATTCATGGTAAAGGATCTTACTTCCTTTTTATGACTCCTTTCCATTTCTCCTATCGAATAATGTTCTATACTTGATAAGACCCTAAGATTTCTTGTGCTTGTGTTCATTAGATTATTTATGAGCTTCCTTGTGTTTATACTTGCCTCTATCAAGGCACTTAGCTATAAAATGACCAAATTTACCACATGAAAAATATTTAAAAGGAATTTTTACTTCATACTTAGCTAATCCTACATTCAATTTTCTTGAAATCATGGCTTCAAGTTGAACTTCATTGAGATAAAAATCATGAATACTTAACTTGTTATTCTTAGATTTTATCTCCTTGATTACTTTGAAGGTTGTTTTTTTCTTAGGAGGTATATCCTCATTGACTCTCATCTCATAGGAAACAAGGATGCCATGAAATTAATCCATATTCATCTACATGAGATCATGCCTTTCTTCTACAGTAGATACTTTTGAATCATATTTGATGGTGAGAGGACTTAACACCTTTTGTACCACATTAGATTTTTTAATATCCTCTCCAAGACCTTTGATCATGTTTACAACTTCATCAAAATTTATAAAATATGATTCCACAGTATCTTTTTCTTTCATTTTTAGCCCTTCAAATTTCCTTTGGTAAGTATGTAATTTAATGAAATTAACCTTTGAATCTCTTTCATAGATAGTTTACAATTTGACCCAAATTTACTTCGTAGACTTGTAGTGAATCACCTTGGTGAATTCAGCCTTTGATAGGCCACAAATGATATAAGTCATAGTTTTATAGTTTTTCTCACTCAAATTTTTGTCAGCTACATTAGTTAGAGGACTAGTTGGTGTACCATAATAGATTTTCAAAGAGCAAACCCTAGAGACACGATGTATGTCCTCATCCTTAAACTCCAAAAATCATAATTATACCCATTGAAAAATTGTGCTTTCTTTGTAGATAAACCCTAGATATTTTGGCTTGCCATATTATACATTGGATGACCTTCAAGTGGTTAAACTCGTAAAGAAGATATGGATCTTATACTAATTATTATAGGTAAAATCAATGAGAGGGGGAGTGAATCATTAATTCAAGATAATACAAAATTACATTCCAATCCTTTCAAACCCTTGATCAATCACCAAAATCATCCATAAAGCATACAAGTTATTCATAATAATGAATAAGAAAGATAATGCAAGATCAAGCACATGATACATGAATTATGTGGTAAAACCTCATGGGGAATAAAACCCATTCTCAATCATAAAAACACATGGACTAATTGTCCTATAATATGATCACAAACATGATATCTTTTAGTGAAGCACCCACTTCACAAGGATCACCCACCCCTAAGCATGAACAAGCACCAACTTGTTCTAGATGTTGAGCACCCACACAACACCTATGAAATAAATATATCTAAAACTTTGATTTAATTTCAATATGATGGAGAGATAATATATAAAACTTTTATTCAACTCTTCATACTCTCTCAATCGTGTACACACAAGCATGGCATCCAAAACACTCTTTTGGATCACTCTAGACCTCCTCGCTCATCCTCAATCTTAAAAATTGCAAGAAAACTATTATAAAATTGTAATTATGAACTATATGCCATGAAAACATTACTCAACCCTCTATTTCTTCAATCCATCCACCAAAAACACTCAAACTTCTCTATTCTTTGCTCAACAACACTAGAAACCATCACATTTGATTTATCTCTTTATAGAGTAAACTTGTCCATCACCTTCTTGGTCAGCCATAAGAATTCCTTAACTATTAAATATTATATCCCATTTATAAATATCTCAATACCACCTTTAAATTTTTAAAATATCATCCATGGGTCACCCTTTAGTAGATACACCTTTCAATTAGGCCTTATAAGCCCTTATAGGTCTGATGGAGACCTATTCACCCCTTTAGCACATTACAAAGAAAAACTAAGAATACAAGTTCACATCAAAGACCATAAGTCCTAGCCAAATTACCCATAATAAAACCTCAATTAATTAAAATCATCCCTACTCACCTCTACATATGCAAAACCTATCAATCATTTGCCCTCCTCACAAAAACACCAAGAATGAATAAATAGTCAACTTATGAGCATTTGTTTATATAGAAGATGGATTGGTAAAACCTCTAAAATCCATAAAAATCATTAAAAATGAGTCTATAACACTCTAAAATTTATAATTAACTTTTAAACATCCAAACACAATAAAAAAAACTCAAACATCCTTTTGGGGTCATTTGTAGAAGAAGGTCAAACCCTCAATCAACTTTTAACTACAATAAATGTAGTTTTACTATCAATCAAACCTCAAAATTATTTTTATTAGATATAACTTGAAGTTATATACCAATTTTATTTTTATACAACCATAAAATTCATCATCCATAAAAATTTATATCCATAAATAGCGAGGACTAGTTTTCCTTTGTAAATTCAAAAATTTGAATTCCAACGGTCACTTTTTAATGCAAATTTGGCTAAGTATGGAAAATAGGGATATATGCCTGGGAGACCATATTTTGACCTTCATAAATTTTTATAGGATTCATTTCAAGATATTAAATTTTAAACAAATTAACTAGGCACAAACCTCAAAAAACTCATGTGACCATTTTCCTCTGACACCTTCACATGTGCAAATTTTGATGTCATCAATCTGCTTACTTAGGATGATCTATTAAAATGACTAGGCTAACTTAGAAATTAACAAGGATGTATAATGAATTAATTTTAATTTACTAAATAACTCTTTACACCTTATATGATCCCTCAAACATGGTCAACATATCACCAACATCCATCACCTTGCCTAACCAAGCAAACCCTGCAAGCTCCATGCATGATCACTAAGGCAAAATTTTTCATTGATATTATAGCATACATGACACCACAATAACATTATTTTACATCTCATTTAAATTATTATACACCTTATATACATCATTTAAAACACCTCAACACTTATTTTTAGTCTCAACTAGACCATTGCCTTAAGGGTAATAGTTTGAAGAAGTTTTAATATATATCCCATGCTTAACTACCCATTAACTAATTCGACTGCCTATAAAGGATTTAACATTTTTATAAATAATATTAAATTGGTAACCAAACATTTTAACTACCCCTTCAAGTAAATCTAGTATGGAAACTTAATTAGCCTCATTTAATGTAACTATCTCAACCCATCTAGTGACGTAACCTATAACTATCAGCACCCATTTTTGACCAACAGTAGATGGTGTATTTATCATACTAATAAAATATAAAATACATTGAAAAAATGGTTGATCTATTTGGATAGGGTGAATAATAAGCGTATCTAACCTTTATTTTCCTATAAAGTAGGCACATCTCCTATAATTTCTCACCCACTTGTGGGCATCACGAAATAAATCAAGCTAGTGATAACCAACTCTCATGATTTTAGCAACAATAGTCCTTGGTGAGAAATGATCTCATAACAAGACATCATGGAAGTCTTACAGCACTCTAGAAACCTGGTTATGCTCAATAAACCTTAATATAACTCCATTCATGCCCTTTATAAATAAAAATCCATTAACAAGAAGAAAGGGAATGGATTTCAACATAAAATACCTCTTCTTTTCCTTATCAAGGCCTTGAGGATACTCACCAGTTTGTAACAAAGTAATCATATCTTAGGTCTAGTTATTTAAAGTATGAAGAGAAATTGATTAGTCTTATTGTAACATATATATGGTCTTCTTATTAGCTTCCAATCTTGTTGTAAGTTGCTAACACGCTCACAAGCTTAGTGATATTTATATGAATATCATATTCCATAACTTTGGTAATCCATCTAGATTTTTTCTCATTGTCATGCTTACTCAAAGTTAAATGTTTCACACTTGAATAAGAAACCATTATTTGGTATTCTACTATTATAAATCATATGTATAAACTTTTTGAGAGCTCTTATAATAACAAATACCTATTTCTCAATAAAAAATATATCTCAGTTCATAGTCCTTGAGTGATTGACTGAAAAGGCTATTGGCTGCTCCATTTGATCACTATTTTGTTGAGATAGGATAGTTAAAATGCTCTCACTTCCTCTAAATTCATAACAAAATGAGTATTTGTCTTAGTTACGATTCACAAGAGTAGAATCTTAAGAAATGTCTTGCTTAATAATTTTAAAACTATCCTTACCTTCCTTTGACCAACTAAAAACATTATTATTTTTTATCATGGAGGTAAGAAGATTGACCAAGGTGGAAAAGTTTGATATAAATCTCATCAAAAATTTGATTATTCGTAAGAATCTTTGAAGGCCTTTATTATGACTTGGGAGAGATAAATACAAAATGGCATTCACTCTCTCTAAATCAATGGTAAGACCATTATTTGAGACTATGTGTCCCAAAAGTTTTCCTTGATGATTATAAAACACACATTTGTTTGAATTTAAAGACACACCAAACTACCTACATTTACTGAAGACTTTGCTTAGGTGATTTAAAGGTTCACTTACATGCTTTGAAAAAATAGTTATGCCATCCAAATAAACTAAAACTATGTCATTAATGAGACCATTAAAGACCATATACATTACCCTTTGGAAAGTTTTAATGGCATTGGTGAACCCAAAGGGAATATTCTTGTAAGCATAGGTTCCTTATTTGGTAGTAAAGTATATTTTTAACTTTATGATTATTGAACAAGGATTTGATTGTACCCTAAATAGCCATCTAAGAGGGAGAAAATTTCAGATCCATCCACCATTTGAAATATTTTATTCATGGAAGGGAGAGGATAATGGTCTTTGAGGGATGATCTATTTAGGTCTCTAAAGTATACGAGTAATCTGATTTATCCATTCTTATTCCTATGTAGAACTATATTATCCACCCAAGAGGAATGTTTAATTTGGAAAATAATGTTTGCTTCTATTATCTTGGTCAGTTCATTTTTCATCGAGGGTTAAATAATATGATTTATTGGTCTTTATTTTTTCCTAATGGGTTTTGCATTAGGATCTAACTCAATAGTATGTTGGTATAAACTTGGGTTAAAACATATAAGAGCTTCATATATCCATGAAAATATATAATCATACTCGCCAAAATTTTCAATAAAATCTTGTCTTTTATAATTGATACATACCTTTACAACTTTTAAGAATTTGTCATTTGAGATAACTACTTGATCAAAATCTTCTTCTTTGATAGTCATGTTCATATTTTCACCATTGAGCTGATCATATCTATTAAATATGATCTCTAAGGTGACCAAACCTTTTATTTGTCCTTATTTAGATGATCTGGTATCAATAACATTCTTATAAAATAGATTTAATTTTATCAAATTAATCTTCCTCTTCTTGAAGAAAATTGATAATTTGCTTATCACTATCAAACACTTGCCAACTATTTTCATTTTCTATAACTATTGGCCTTACCACAAGATTGACAAGTTATTTCTCATGCTTCATGATGTCATTAGGAATATCATATTATGACATAACTACTAAAAGTACATACTCATCTTTATTTTCATCCCTTGGGACTACCTTGATGTTGAAGGCATCAAAAACATAAACTAGGTCCCAAACTCTATGTTTATATGATTTCAAAAAGTTGTTCTTGGATAAAATTTGAGATTTAACCTAATGTATGATGAGTTAACTATCTCAAAACACCTATAATTCTTTGACTCCATTATTGTGTACTAGTTGGAGACCCTGAATCAATTCTTCATATTCAACCACATTGTCTGTATAATTGAATTAAAGCCAATGAGAAAAATAGTATCTCTATTTTTGAGGAGATACCATAATAACACAAACACTTGCACCAATTTTTATTATTGGACCATCAAATTAAATATGAAATAATCCTTTAAGGTCTTATTATGGCTTCATGAGGTTGGGTATAACATAATCTTACTCATGTATGAAATAAGAAACCAACCTTATTTATTTTACATAAACATATAAATCAAAAAGATAGTATTCATTTCCCAAATCATCAAGCCAAATATATGAAACCTCCTCTAAGGATGTGGTATCCTTATGAGTATCATTATGTTCCTCTTGATCATGCATGGTGCAATTCATGTTAACAATATGGCTCAATATGATATTTGGAGATGGGTTCAACTTTGATGGTTACCCTTGTCCCATATCTAGTATTAAGAAGCATATTTGACTAGTATAAATACAAATACCCCCAGCCTTTTTGATTTATTTGACCAACACTAGATGGTGTATTTATCATATTAATAAAATATGAAATACATTGAAAAAATGGTTGATCTATTTGGATAGGGTGAATAAGAAGGGTATCTAACCTTTATTTTCCTATAAAGTAGGCACATATCTTATAATTTCTCACCCACTTGTGGGCATCACGAAATAAATCAAGCTAGTGATAACCAACTCTCATGATTTTAGCAACAATAGTCCTTGGTGAGAAATGACCTCGTAACAAGACATCGTGGAAGTCTTAAAGCACTCTAGAAACCTGGTTATGCTCAATAAACCTTAATATAACTCCATTCATGCCCTTTATAAATAAAAATACATTAACAAGAATAAAGGGAATGGATTTCAACATAAAATACCTCTTCTTTTCCTTATCAAGGCCTTGAGGATACTCACCAGTTTGTAACAAAGTAATCATATCTTAGGTCTAGTTATTTAAAGTATGAAGAGAAATTGATTAGTCTTCTTGTAACATATATATGGTCTTCTTATTAGCTTCCAATCTTGTTGTAAGTTTCTAACACAATCTTTTTACCCCTCACAAGCTTAGTGATATTTATATGAATATCATATTCCATAACTTTGGTAATCCATCTAGATTTTTTCTCATTGTCATGCTTACTCAAAGTTAAATGTTTCATACTTGAATAAGAAACCATTATTTGGTATTCTACTATTATAAATCATATGTATAAACTTTTTGAGAGCTCTTATAATAACAAATACCTGTTTCTCAATAAACAATATACCTTAGTTCATAGTCCTTGAGTGATTGACTGAAAAGGCTATTGGCTGCTCCATTTGATCACTATTTTGTTGAGATAGGATAGTTAAAATGCTCTCACTTCCTCCAAATTCATAACAAAATGAGTATTTGTCATAGTTACGATTCACAAGATTAGAATCTTAAGAAATGTCTTGCTTAATAATTTTAAAACTATCCTTACCTTCCTTTGACCAACTAAAAACATTATTATTTTTTATCATGGAGGTAAGAAGATTGACCAAGGTGGAAAAGTTTGATATAAATCTCATCACAAATTTGATTATTCGTAAGAATCTTTGAAGGCCTTTATTATGACTTGGGAGAGATAAATACAAAATGGCATTCACTCTCTCTAAATCAATGGTAAGACCATTATTTGAGACTATGTGTCCCAAAAGTTTTCCTTGATGATTATAAAACACACATTTGTTTGAATTTAAAGACACACCAAACTACCTACATTTACTGAAGACTTTGCTTAGGTGATTTAAAGGTTCACTTACATGCTTTGAAAAAATAGTTATGCCATCCAAATAAACTAAAACTATGTCATTAATGAGACCATTAAAGACCATATACATTACCCTTTGGAAAGTTTTAATGGCATTGGTGAACCCAAAGGGAATATTCTTGTAAGCATAGGTTCCTTATTTGGTAGTAAAGTATATTTTTAACTTTATGATTATTGAACAAGGATTTGATTGTACCCTAAATAGACATCTAAGAGGGAAAAAATTTCAGATCCATCCACCATTTGAAATATTTTATTCATGGAAGGGAGAGGATAATGGTCTTTGAGGGATGATCTATTTAGGTCTCTAAAGTATATGAGTAATCTGATTTATCCATTCTTATTCCTATGTAGAACTATGTTATCCACCCAAGAGGAATGTTTAATTTGGAAAATAATGTTTGCTTCTATTATCTTGGTCAGTTCATTTTTCATCGAGGGTTAAATAATATGATTTATTGGTCTTTATTTTTTCCTAATGGGATTTGCATTAGGATCTAACTCAATAGTATGTTGGTCTAAACTTGGGTTAAAACATATAAGAGCTTCATATATCCATGAAAATATATAATCATACTCCCCAAAATTTTCAATAAAATCTTGTCTTTTATAATTGATACATACCTTTACAACTTTTAAGAATTTGTCATTTGAGATAACTACATGATCAAAATCTTCTTCTTTGATAGTCATGTTCATATTTTCACCATTGAGCTGATCATATCTATTAAATATGATCTCTAAGGTGACCAAACCTTTTATTTGTCCTTATTTAGATGATCTGGTATCAATAACATTCTTAGAAAATAGATTTAATTTTATCAAATTAATCTTCCTCTTCTTGAAGAAAATTGATAATTTGCTTATCATTATCAAACACTTGCCAACTATTTTCATTTTCTATAACTATTGGCCTTACCACAAGAGTGAAAATTTATTCCTCATCCTTCATGATTTCATTAGGAATATCATATTATGACATAACTACTAAAAGTACATACTCATCTTTATTTTCATCCCTTGGGACTACCTTGATGTTGAAGGCATCAAAAACATAAACTAGGTCCCAAACTCTATGTTTGTATGATTTCAAAAAGTTGTTCTTGGATAAAATTTGAGATTTAACCTAATGTATGATGAGTTAACTATCTAAAAACACCTATAATTCTTTGACTCCATTCTTGTGTACTAGTTGGAGACCCTGAATCAATTCTTCATATTCAACCACATTGTCTATATAATTGAATTAAAGCCAATGAGAAAAATAGTATCTCTATTTTTGAGGAGATACCTTAATAACACAAACACTTGCACCAATTTTTATTATTGGACCATCAAATTAAATATGAAATAATCCTTTAAGGTCTTATTATGGCTTCATGAGGTTGGGTATAACATAATCTTACTCATGTATGAAATAAGTAACCAACCTTATTTATTTTACATAAACATATAAATAAAAAAGATAGTGTTCATTTCCCAAATCTTCAAGCCAAATATATGAAACCTCCTCTAAGGATGTGGTATCCTTATGAGTATCATTATCTTCCTCTTGATCATGCATGGTGCAATTCATGTTAACAATATGGCTCAATATGATATTTGGAGATGGGTTCAACTTTGATGGTTACCCTTGTCCCATATCTAGTATTAAGAAGCATATTTGACCAATATAAATATAAATACCCCCAGCCCCCATTCTTCTCCCCCCCCCCCCTCAAATTTTTACGTGAAATCCTCTACAAATTCATATGGAAAAATAAGGAGGAAGATCAAAAACTAAAATATATTTCAAGATGGAAAGACTTGGACATGCATGAAGGATAAAGTTTAGATTCTTAATGACTCCTACTATATTAAAAATAATGCAATATAATTGGAAAAACCCCTTGGTGATTGGTGTGTTCTCTATGCCTAATAAATTATCATTTTTCTTGGGCATAACAAAACTACTATCTCCAAAATCTATCTCATAATTATGCACAAGATGCTTGCTAATGATTAAGGAGATTTAGAAAGCAAGTGGCTTGCTGGTCTTACTTGTTTATCCTTCCTTTGGCTGGAATAAACTTGTAGGAGCAGCTGATGTACCCTTTGTTGGTTAATTTATGTTATATAAATGACTCAAATCCTCTTACAACAAATCTCTTTATGATGGAATTGAGAGTGTTTCCCACATAGTAACATCCATATTGATCCTTTTCATTTTTTCCAATATACTAAAATTAATATGACTAACCTTTGTCTAAAAATTGGTAGAAACAACATCCTCTTTTAATATTTGATTAATTACAAGCTAATTTTTGGACAAGTTGTCCCTTCTAATAACCTAGTTTTTTTATAGTTCAAAATATTTAGCTATTGTACCTTATTTTGCAACCTCTTGTGATGTTAGATAAGTGGATGCTTGACAAACCATGGAAGATGGTTCTCTTTCCATTAATATCTTTTTAGACCGTGTATTGTGTGCAACTACATTGAACCATTTTTTTTCTACTTCATTCTAATTTACACGACAAAAGTCACTTTTTTACCAATTCAATAGAGTAAATTTAGGTGTCACCTATGTTAGGACATATTCCCTTTTTGGAGATGATTCTAATTATTTTTGTTAAGTACTAATGCACTTTATACCATTAGAGATTAACTAAGAACCCCATTTGGATGAGCATTTTGATTATGGGGCTCGTTACATGGGTAACATCATTCATAATATTAGACTAAGTTATTTTGAATAGGAATAATATACTTGAGAAAACTTATAGTAGCTAGATTATAGGTGTTCAAGGGCCTAATATAGCCTATTTGGCCTTGTCCTTGCATAATACCTTGATAAGGTTACCTATTAGACTGATATGATTGATTAAAAGACTAAAAATATCTACTATCCTAGGCCTGATACCATTTTAGAGCCACCAACTCATTACCAAAATTTTGTAACAAGGTTTTAAATTCATGA
Source organism: Torreya grandis (assembly GCA_037957365.1). Classification (NCBI taxonomy): domain Eukaryota; kingdom Viridiplantae; phylum Streptophyta; class Pinopsida; order Cupressales; family Taxaceae; genus Torreya; species Torreya grandis. The sequence continues at coordinate 4,928,787 of JARHVA010000598.1, read as the reverse complement.
AATGCATTATAAGGGGCAATAGGTGGAGTTAGTTGACTAGTTTTACTAGGGAGATGTGCCAAAGTGGGATAATTACATGGAGGCTCAGGAAAAAGAGGCATTGGAGTTCTAGGAGTTTATAGCTTAAATTAGGAAAATTTCAGCTCTTATATCTACTTCATAATCATCAAGTAAAATGGTTTCCCCCATGGATTGAATCATAACAACTCCACCACTATTCAAAGCTCTCAAATAATAAAAAAAATGCAATGCTTAGAGAAGGCTTGACTAAAGGTGGAATTATATCCCAAGTATTTTGAAACCTAAAATTTAATTCTACCATGAGTTCATGAGGATCTTTTAAAATAGTAGTAAGTTGTTCCATTAGTGATAAATTATCACTTTTGTCCTCAAACTATTTGCAAAGCTTTTCTCCTAATTCATCTTAGTTATATATTGTATTGGGCTGCAACCCCTATACCATTGAAATGATTTACCTTTGAGATAATTCACAAGGATCCTCACAACTACATTTTATTCTAAAGTGTTATGAACTAAGCATATGTTAGCAATGTCCTAGATGTGTTCTATGGGGGTAGTGGTATTTTCTCTAGTGAAACAAGGAATAATTTTTAGGGATACGACTAGGATTTCATTATGTTGAGGGAGGTGAAGGGGGATACCACCATTGAACGTGAAAAATTTATGATTGATTTAATTCATGTAAATAATAAGAACTATCCTTTCTCTTAGCTAAAGAAACCTGCCAAAGGGAGGTGTAGATTGGGATTTTGAGCAATGTGACCTATATCTTCTGGTTTTTCTTCTTGGTGGAGACAAAGACAATTAATAAAACTAATAAATCTTACCTCTTGAAGAAGATCTTGTCTCCATTATTTACATAAAAATATAGGAGTAATTTAAAACCAATAACTTATGGATTCATTGGGTGCTTTTAGAATGTCTAAAAACTATTAATTGATAAGAATAACACCAACTTTCTTAGCTAAAAATCTTGACTCAATTAAATTAAATGTCCCACTAGGCATGCCAAATTTTTTTGTCACATGTATCTTGTAACATTTGATCAATAATTTGATCTAGTGTAATAATGGTAACATCCCCAAGGTGTGGTACCTTAGCTCCTTTGGATGAACCTCTAAAGAAGGTTAGATCCTATCTAAACTTAGTGCACCTAATGCATAATCAATTTACAAGCCTATAACACTAATTAATAGGGACTATTTATATATTTAACTAAGTATTTCACCATGAAAATGGATATAAGTAACTAAAAATGCAATTTGGTGATGCACAAAAGCTTATATAACTCTTAATTTTATTGAAAGACACAGGAAACCCTGAGAACATATATAAACTCATACAACTCCCACATAAACATAGCCAAAATGTATAATAAAAGAAATAAAAACTATACAAGGGATGAAATTTCTAAAATTCATCTTTAAATAATCCAAAATAAATTAGTAATCCATAAAACACAACTAAAAATCAAAGATATATATAATATAATAGTAAATGAGAGAGACAATATCAGTTCTTTATTGATTTCAAGGCCAAAAGCATGTATACAATCTTCATGAAAGATATTTTTTCCTAAAAAAATTTAGAGTTTCCATTTTCAAATAATTTATAGTCATATATAGAGATTAATAATTAGTGAGAGAAGAAGATACAATAACTTCCTCAACTACCTGTATTAATCTAGGAATGTGTAAGGAAAAAAGTCTAAGAAGTTGAATACCTTAATCTCCTTCAAAGCCTTAAATTTTTTCCATGTATACTTGGTTGGTTGATTGGTGTAGGTGAGGATAAATCATCCTATGTTCACTCCATTTTTATCTTGGATAATTTACCTTTTATTCTCCTTGGTTGATGACTTAGTATTCTTGATTGAGAAACTCCTAGAAAATATATGAACTCACCACCTTTCTCTTGAACATGTGACAAGAATATAATTAATATTGACTTGTTTTGATTGCTTAGATTAATTTATAAGTCTCCTTCACCAAAATGGGTCTCAAACTAATATAAATCACCCATTTAAAGCCTTTTCACATGTTTCCCATGAATTCCATTCACCTTGAGGAGGATGTACTTCTTTAGGAGCATGAAACTAACTATTTTCCATGTTTTATTCACCTTTTCAAGAAACTTGAATCATTTATAAGTATGAATAAATATTGTCTTAGTAATTGGAAAAAAATTTAGTCTATTTCATGAATTTTAAATGCTTGAGGATTTTTAATAAACTTGCATTGCATAGTTATAGGCCTTAAATGCTTATCTTATACTATGTTGAGGGTGTTTTATCATCTGTATTGGTCAAGAGTGGGTTGGAAACATGTTTCATATGATAAAATTATTAAATAGATTTTATTCCAACCTACTCCCCTACCTCATACCCTACATATTTCATTTTATAATCTCAAATAAGGATTATTGAAAATGGGTTTCTTCATTATCTAGGAAGAGATCCAACATTTTTACCCTTACTTTATATGTAGTCTTGAGAACATGCTTAAAACCCTAGAAATATTGTTAATAATTTTATCACTATTTGGTTAAACCTTATAAGGAATATTAGTATCATACTTAGAAGGCTATTAGGCTCTCACATGTATGTCCTAGGAAGGACATAAACTTCCTCTATCAACTAGGTCTATATGAGCTCTACAACCCTATTTTGATCTTAAAAGCTTGGGACCTCATGTTTCTTACCTTAAATTTTATTCATAGACTTGTAAACTTTCTTAAAGAATATATTATAGAATTATAGACCCTATAATAACCTTAGAAATATGCCTACAAGCCTAAAACTTTGCTATTAAATTTTTTACATTTAGAAGGGGTATACAACCTTATTTTATGCCTCTTTAAGCCTCCAAATTATGAAAATGAATTATCATAGATTTTAAGAATTTTTATGAGATATATGTCATTTATTCATTCTCTTGAAGTCTATATATCACTAAATGATTCATCAAGGTTTACTAAGACCCTTCCAAAAAATTCCAAGCACCATGCATGAAGAGAAAAATGAAATATTGTTGACTAGTTTTAGTTGTAAACCCTTACAATATAGTGTTTTATCTTGAAAGTTTATTATTACTTTTTTTGAATACATTTAACTAATCATTAATGTTATTTATCACCCTTTTGACATTTCTCAAACTTTTCTTTCTATCTAATATCTTTGACATGGATCTACAGACCACTTATAGATCTACAACCTTAATGTTTCTATTTGTTTTTGGCTCATTACATAACTTGTAGGGTTTATTTTATTCATGATATAAATATTAAAGGTTTTAAAACTCTATTTTTATACTCCTTGGACTCTTTCCAATCTCTATTTTCTTGATCACAAAACTTTATCATGGTTCTACAAACCTCCTGTAAACCCAATATGATTTTTTTCACTTAAAAATTATTTGTTACAATTAAAACTTCTTGCGAACCTTGGAAACATACTTGAAACCTATAAAATTCCACCTTACATACATTAAAAACTTGTTTATACATTCAAAACTCATTTTGATATGTTTCATTATCAATATCTCTATCATGACCTTATCAACCTCTTGTAGACCTATGGATATGTTTTTATTTTGGTAAAATTTTGTTTTGACCTTACACAATCATGGAAACCCTAGAAACCTATTTAGACACCTTTTTAACCTCATTAAAACATTTAATATTATTAGATATTATTCCACTACTTTTTCTCATGATGCATGGGTTAGAAACTCACATGAAAATTTTACATGGAAACTTGATCAGTCAAGAATAAATGTTGTGCCTTGAACATGTCAATGGATTCATATCCATTCTTGGAAACCTGTTTGAAGCCTAATATGGCACTTTTTCATGAAAGAGAGAGTAAAATGTCAAGAAACCTTCTCAAACCCCATATTGAAACACCTTATAAATAATGGAGACTACCATGATTTTGATGAATGATAACCTGGGAAGGTGAACCAAACATGATCATGGCCTTGACTAAGTTTATTCACATTAGAAGCTTGAAAGAACCCATAAGGAGACATAGAAAATAGGGAAAATAACATCAATGATACTCATTGAATAATATGTATGAACTTTAAGGGTTTGTGAAGGATTTTCAAACCTCTTGGATGACCTTTATCTCCCTTTTGAAATGTTTCACCCTTTTTCATGATGTAATGAAATGATTTAGGACCTTTTTGATATGTTTTTACATTAAAAAGCACCTTTTAATGCCTTTCATCATCAAATAGGCCTTGAAAAGGGATAACATGACTTCATAACCTCAATATTCTTATTAAGACTTAATGAAACATGTAAATGTGTGAGAAACCCTGACTAATTAATGAAATACCTAATTTTGGTATAAAGGTATTACTAGCTCTTGGATAGTCTTGGCCTAGAAATCTAGTTTATAGCATGTGAGGTGATGTAAAAATTAAGGAAACTTGAAAATTAAACACTTACCTTACCATCTCTTTTATGTTTATTTTGAAATTGAACTACCCTTTCCCCTCTAGAAAATTGGTGAACTGAAACCCAGTAATACTCCAAAACTGATATTAGACTATGAGTTATGACCTTTTCCATCAATCTAAGTATTAAATCCACAGTGGTAGAATTTCATCTCATAGAGATAAATTTCAATAAGACTACATCATGGATCCCAATACCTTTAGTTTGTGACTTGGATTTCTTTCAAAACAATTCTAAAATGGGGGGACAAAAGTCCCTTATTATCACCCACATATCTTACAAGAACCTAATCTCATAGGTTTTCCCCAAGATCAGATTTTGGGAACAACAAAACTTAGTGTGTGTGTGTGTGTGTATATATATATATATATATATATATATATATATATATATATATATATATATAATCTTAGTAGAGTGTATGGGGGAAAATTTTGTGGAAATGAAAAGTATTTATTTTTATACATAAATAGTTAATTAAAAAAATTAGATTGTAAAGGATGAAGTAATAGTTAAGTTTTAGATTTTTAGGATGAAAGTTTTTCATATGATTAAGTAGTAATATTTAGAAGGGGGAAATTTGTGGCAATGAAAATATTAAGTAAAAATGAAGTCATAGTAATTTAATTACATCATGGTAAATAATGCCAAAATGATATGAATGAATTTTGGATTATAATGAATGAAGAAATTATTAGGTTTGATCTTTGAAAGTTTAATATTTTTTATGATTAAGTAAAAGTTTAAAAGTACAAAATTGTGAAAATGCAAAGATAAAAAACTTGAACAATGGGAATTAGGTTTGACATGAAGGTTCAAATATTTTAAATTTAATTTAAATGCTTTGCATAGTTCTTAAATGTCTTCATGTATGATATTTTTATTGCTCATTAAGATAATTATAATCATATGTTAATTTTGTATTTACCTATGAATTTTGAAGTCTAACTAATGCAAGAGGATTAGGGAATTTTGAATATTGAGGTATTTATAGCCTTGAGGAATTTTTTGTAAAAGGGATAAAGTTTTCTTTTGATGGAATGGTAGTAGACTGATTAGAAATCTTTAGACAAAAAACCTCACCTTGACACTTAGATATATGGCCACTTTTAATTTTATATGTAGTTTATCTTGTTGTAATCCTTTTAAGCATAAATTTTTGGATGCAACTATCATGCTTGGTGCTTTTAGAATTATTCATATTATCTTCTTTATATTTACTTATTGTCTAGTTAGCTTCAAATATTTCGTTCACTCAAATAAGGTGCTTATAAAAAATCCATTTTGGTTACATTTTAACAATTCGTCATTTAAGTTTTTCTCAAGTTAGACTTCTCTATTTTACTATTTTCTTTTTTACTCTGAATTTTTAAATGTAAGCTTTCAAATGCTAATTTTTAATTTGTTCAAAATTATTAATGATTCTAATGCTTATTTTAATAATAATAAGAAAATAATATTTTAAATTACAAAGGTCCATGATATTTCCAATATTAAACATTGCATAGATTGTCCTCTAATTTGATTATTTTCATATTATTTCCATTGCTTTAACTTCAAAAAAGTGCTAACATATACAGTTACAATTTTTTTTATTGATGTGTGTCTTATGAGAATTTGGAAAAAAACCAATTTATCATAGATGGATTGTTATTACTTTGGAGGAAAACACTTTATTTTTATTATATTACATATATTTAACATTTTATATTTGTTTTCATATATAGAGCTAATATCCAATTTTACCATGGCAGTTTCCAAGGCATACCAAGAGTGCATCATGTCTTGAGTTCCATTTTACTATGAAAGTGTTAAATATATTTTTAATATGATTCAAGCTTGGAATGATTTTATTGTTTCACATAAATATCTTCTTATTCCTTGGGTATTTCATCTCCACACAAATTTTTACTTCTATCTTGAAAGCAACACTAAATGTTTGAAAAAATATTTGTATTAATAATTTCATTATTAAATATGATGGTCTAAAATATGTGAAAATGATGAAAACACAAATATTATACATTTTAGACTTATATAAAACACAAATTTATTTCATGTTTTTCCTTAAGCATAATATATGTTCAAAAAATATCTAAATTAAAAATAAAAATAAAAGGATATTTTCACACACACTTTTATCACTTATAATAAATGTTTTTATTTTTTGAATACATTTTTTTCATTTACAATAATGTTTTCATACAAGACACCTCAATTTCAACACAATGATCCTAAGACCTTTAAATTAATCTGAAAAAACATTTCTATGGATGTTATTTATGAAGTTGTGAGAGAATTTCCATGGTATTTGATTTATAGATTGTGGTCACCACTTGTAAGTTATGACATATCAATGTAATAATGTTATACTAGATGATAAATTTGATTAAATATATAGAATAACATTTTTTAGTTCATGCATGGTTGGTGTAGGTGATTATTACAATGTGTGATATATTTCATGTTTTATGAGTGCCTTTCATTATGTTTAATCCATGCCATGGGTATGTTTTCCATCAGATTTGTGTTGTATTTTACATTATTATAATGATATTCTCTCTTTGTGAGTGTGTGTGTGTGTGTGTGTGTATGATATATATATATATATATATATATATATATATATATATATAAAGCTTTGTGTCATGATTTATATAATGCATCTACTATATTTCTTATTACTACGTGCATAATTCTATATCTACTTGACATGACAATTTTATGCACATTGCCTTAGATTACATGTTTTCTACATCTTTGAATGATCAAATTTTTATGTGATGACATATATTACCATGTTGTACACATAACTTACATGACTACATCTTTATATAAAACACATGGTTTGCAAAACACTTTCTTTTAAGATGAGTGTTTAAGAGGCTTCACCCCTCATATCAAAATGTGGGCATATGATGGGCTTGTCTTAGATATTTAGTATATGAAGGATAGATAATTGATATTATGGGTCATATTATATGATTTATATGGGACATGTTGGATATATGGAGCATATGTGTGCATTCTACATGATTATGAGGAAAAATTGGAACATTTTATGAGATTTTTAGATAGGCTATATGGATTAGATTGAGCAAATTTATTAAAATAATCAGATTGAAAAAATTGAAAAAAATGTTATAGAGATAAATATCACTTTGATGTAAAAATGAATCAGATTTGGGGCATGAATATTATTCATGTAAAACACATTCTATTTATATATTAAGGATCTATGGGTAATGATGGTATTATGTAATCACTTTAGATCTAAAATCCATCTACAACTATTGATTCATAGTTTCAATTTACATATGAACTTGTTTCAGGGTTCCATCTTTACATACAAACATGTTTTGAGGTTCCACCTTTACAAAAAAACCTATTTTGGAGCTACACCTTTATATACAAACATATTTTAGGTTTAACAAAAAGGGGTTTTTTTTGACATTCAACTTACAAAACTTATTTGTCTACAATGGTGGTTGAGTCATTAATACTCCTCAAAATATGGTTTCAGTGATTGCATATTCTTGGGGCCTAATCACCCCATGGAAATTTACAAATAATTTCAACAAGTGGTAACTTGGTTCATGTAGCCTCAAGTGTACTCATTCATTGAATTTTTCAATTTAAAATAATTCAATAAGCTAGATTATTTTAACTTTTATATCATAAGTGGTCATTGATATATAAAATTTTCCTTTCAAGTTTTGCATGGAGCAAATGGGTAAATTTGGGCATACCTATCAACATCAAGTGTGACTAATCATGAGTTTTGCATGGATAAATAGGGAAATTTGGGGCATTACTGTCAATAATAAGTGCACTTAATCATAAGTTACCAAATTTTTTATTCTATCCTTTTAATCTATCATTTTCAATATTAGACTAAAAGGGGAAAGTTCATAGATACCTAAGTTTAATATTAGGCACTTGATATGATCAATTTGGAACACTTTGACATACATGGAATTTTACATACATATTTTAGTTTTATACACACTTGCCTATATTCATCTACCCACCTATTGTCTTGGATAACCCAAGTTTCCATTAAACATTTTTAATATCATCCTACTCTATGAAATAACACTAGAATCCTAAATAATCTATCACCATATCATAGATAACTTATTTTCACTTCTAATATAGTAATGATAATAGTTTGATAGTTGTAGTTTTCTATAGGTGTTTTTCTTTGCTATTAGTGTTTAGGAATTCTCAATAGATAATTTTAAAATTATGGAATATGTATTAGTTCATCATAAAAACATTTCATGGGTAGTTGTGGATCAAAATATAAAAGAGCTATTTATAAATACAAATCACTCCTAAGGTTATAATCAACTTGCCATTACATTGAGAATCACTTGAAAGGTTGAGAAATACATTAGCACTATCTTGAGACATTATAAAAAATTCATACACATATAATAAAACATCAAAGGATAATTCATAAATATAATTATAAAGACAAATTCAAGTTAAAATTAGATGTTATCAAGTATCGAAAGCTAAGCTTTACATTGCATTCTAACATGATTATAATGATGGACACATACACCTAGGTGGGATAACTACATGAGGTTTGAACCCTATTCATAGTATTGGAATGTAGGAAATGATTAGTTACTCAGTTGGGAGTGGTTGGAGAAATCTGATATATATTTATAGCCCCTTACTTAAGGGTCATCTTGTTTGGAAAGTATATGTAGGGTTTTAAAAGGTGTAGAATAAAAATAAGGATTAATACATAATACTAACATAAATTACACACCCAATATATAAAAAATAACATGTATAGTGGTTTGAGGTGATGAATACATGCACATTTAACAAGTATAGTAATAGTAAAGCCTTATAGGATTCTAAGCTTCACCAACAATGTATTTGAAGGATTTGAACTCCTATTTCTTGATATAAGTAATTAAAAAGCATATAAATATTTATTTTAGGGATTAAAAAAAATACAATGAGTTACAAAAGTCATTATTAAGGTAAGTGCATCTCTTCCCTCTTGTTTTATCAATTTTAAGTATAGTAAGTGCAATGTTAACCTCCCCTTTTACATTCATATTTATATTATTATTGCCCTATTTTACATAATTAGAATATTCATGATTTAATATTATTTATATAAAAATGTAAGTGAAACTCCCATGAGCCAATGTGTTGTGAAATATATCATGATAAGTGATGATATGGCTAGGTATTTTACATCCTTAGGGAAATTTGTTTGATTTACACTTACATATCTTAAAGAGATTTTTAAAACAATCCATATTTGAATTTACTAGCATGTGAATGATCCAACATATGACTAACATGTGTAGAAATATATTATGTAGGGTTTTGAAAAATATTATTAGATAAAGTATTAGAAGCAAATCGAGATGGTCAAATAATAATATCTAATAAAATACAAGTCTTAAGTTGAGTAGGTATTTTAATTTATTTTGGATTAATGATCTAAACAAGTATAAAACTATGAATATTCATATTTCATAAATTATATCTAAGTTACGTAGATCTAAATGTAAAACTATGTTTTTAATTATAATTTATTATTTATATAAATGACCAAGAGGAGTAGGGTGATTATTCATTACTATTTTGTTTAGGTTTGAGACTGTCTTGGTGGTAAAAAGGATTGAAGAAACCAAATGTCTAGATTTAATTGAATTAATCTAATATTATTTAGAAATCTATAATCTCTATTGAAACATCCTAGTAATATGTTCTAGACAATTCTAACACAAATTGTTGTACCTACTTCTAAACATTTGTTTTGTGTAATAACAAAAGGTCGTTCCTATGCAGAAGTGAAAACATTTGTATCATTATCCATGAAACCATATATCCACATTTAACATTAGGTTAATTGAAAATGTAATTATAAAATATGAGATGAGCCGACCCCATCTTCCCCCCAATTAGTGACTAAGCATTGTCTACATTTCCAATAATCTGAAGAGGGATCAAACTAAATGTAGTTATCTTAGTTGCATATATATGCATGCAATGGTAATTGTATGGGTTGACCTGTAAGAAATATTTGAATTTAGTAATATCAATTACAAAGCACACAAACAAATTTGGTATAGGTAGATGGGTCTAGTAGTTAGATTAATATAAATATAACCATAAGAATATACGGAACATGAATAATTGATATAATGATTAAGATACTATTTTATTAAGATAATAAGTAATTAGACACATTCTAGGGAATCCTTATAGGTGACTAATAAAAAATTAGATAAATATAGGCCCACAGATAAGTGACTTGTCTAAGATAGATCTTAGATAAGATTCAAATATATATGCACAAGTAATATATGGTAAATATAGGTCAATAATTAAATATTCAAGTGTCTAATATTATATTTATGTGTCTAAAAATTCCCCCATTTTATTCTAATATTGAAAATTATATAGTAAAAGCATAAAAAAAATTCACACCTTAATGTGTAACCACACTTTGTATTTTCCATATGGATTCAAGTGTCCATATTTATCCATGAAAACCAAGAATGAAATATGTATAAATGAATGTCCATATATGATATAAATTCTAAAGTAAATTAGATCAATATAATGTTTTAAATTTGAATAACAAGAAAGAAATAAACATGTAAGTAAGCAAAATGTGTTGCATTTTGATGTATTGGTGAGTGGGGTGATAACGTGCCAAATTTAATGCCATTATGTAAAACATGGGTTGGTAAGATAAATTACCCAACCCTAATGAATATGGATAATTAATTAGTAATTTATTGATGTAGAACGTCAACCACCCTACTCATTTAATAGATCTTGAATTTTAAATTATAGGTTCAATATGAAAAATTATTATCACCATACTATGCTCATATGTTAAGGTGGAACCCCATAATATGTTTATATGTAAATATGAATACACTAAATCAACCTCTATAGACATATTTTAGATTTATAAAGTTATCAACACCTTCATCACCAAATTGAAAATATAAAATTACATGCATGAACAACATCCATGCCCCATAATTTAATCCAATTATCCCAATTTGATATAGAATTCCACAAATCCATATGTCATTCTTCCCCTAATATGATAAATATGATAACATGTAACTCATATACCTTTATAATGTATGCATATCTATTGTATATGTCCATAAATCTATCTCAAAATGTATATATTTATTCACGAGTTGAAACAATTTCGTGATTTGACTCAATATGAATCATCTAATCTAACCCAAACTCTAAATATCTATGTATGGATGCATGAATCTCTATGAAAAGACCACTAGTGTTTCCCCCATTTGAGATGAGGGATTTAGCATGTGAATTATTTATCTAAAAATAAAAGAGTTATACACATCATGTTATATAAAAATATGTAAGCATGAAAATCATGTGCTAATGTGAGTATTTTATCATAGTATGATTATACCATCAAATAATATGTGAAACATGTACCCTAATACATACAAGTGTAATATAAAGATATTTATAATAATTAGGAATATAATATTATTCATAAAATATATAATCATTGCATAATAATCTATGTATGAATATTCATGATATATATCATGGATCTACACACAAGAAGAATGATGTGTGATATGGATAATGGAACCACATACTCAATATAAAATCTTAGATGTATTCACACATATGTATACAATATCATGGCCATGATGCACACAATAAAAGAACACACCATATCACACAATGTCATGAATAAGAGTCACACATAATAACACAAAATGTCACATAAGGAAATATCCACACATAATGAATAATTAATGTCATGTAATAAACAAACAATGCCATATAATGAACAAGCAATGTCACATAAAGAAAGAGCCAAACACAATCTAATAGACACTAAAAGGTCACACTATGAAAATATGAAAAGTAAATGCACATGGATACATGTAGTGAAACGTAGTATGGTCACATAATAGGCATAAATTTCAAGAAAAAAATTATACATAAAATAAGAAAAGCTAGTCTAAACTGTCAATGTATGTAATCATTGGACATGGTAAAGTATAATCTCCATATAACACTCTAAATAGTATAAGGGGAAAAATTTATAATAATTTTAAGGTAGGTAAATATGATTAATGGAATGGTCATAAAAATAATTAACTACATAAATTTTGTATACATAATATTGTTAACTTTTATTGATTACCGACACTTTATATCTTGCAAGAACCTATCGAGTTTCAATCTCTCTGAGTGCATGTCTTAAGGGGTACACCAAGAAAAGGATGGGTAGACCATTGGTGCTTCATAATATTATTATCCCTTTTACCACTTACCATCTACACACTCATCTCCTAAAACCATTTACCCCAAGCTTATTCTTCTTAGCCTTACCCATTCTAGTATTTTGCTATGATTTATCCTCCTTTTCTTTCCTTAATTCCCTTTTGGACAGTCAACTATACTAGGTCAACTAGATCAACCCTGTATAGTCTAGGGATATTTTTCACTCTTTGTGTTTATTATCCCTTCAACTGACCTAGCTTAGACCTAGTGAATTATCCATGAAAACATACAGGGTCAACTAGGTTGACCCTATACATCTAAAATTTCTGGGAGGATTTAGGGAAAGATCTACCTATATATACAAGTTCATTTCCAACCATTTGTAAGAATAAAAGTGAAGAAGAATAAGTGAGAATTAATAACTGATTATTGACCATTCTACTTGATGAATAAATCTTAGGATTACAAACTTTCTTTGGAGATACAAATCTTATCTTGTGGAGAAGTATTTTGGATGCATAAATAGGTTGTGTATCCTAGAGTTGATTTGTCTTTGTTATCCTTACATACCAAAACAATATATTATGAATCACCTTGGCCAAGGGAGAGATTGAGGATCAATAAGTTCATCTTCAAAGTAAGTATTCATAACTTTATTTCTCCTTTTTAAAAGTAGATAGATAATGTAGTTATGCTTTTTTATTCCATGCATTAGGATTCCCTATACATTGACATGAGTATATGCCTTCTATGCATGTTTAGATTAGTTTATTTTGTTTATAACCCCTACTTTGTGCCACGAAATTTGGTGTATATTAGATTAGATTTAATTTCTTGTTTATTAGAATAGAGTGAACATTAAACCTAGGACTCTTTTAGGGTTTTTACATGATTGTGTTAGACTGTAGGGTTTGGAACCCTTCCTATCATGGTGTATTATGAAAAGTGATCTCTTAATAGGGTTTAGTAGATCCCCATATTGGTCATGCCCCCACTTAACAAATGTATCCCCTATAAGAAGTGTAGGTATGCTCTATCTTCTCTAAGCCAGGATTGATTTATAAACATGATACATTTTTTATTACATATATTTTGATGAACTTGATGTGAACTAACCCTTGTAGGATTTGTTCATATTATTTCATTTTTGTCATTATTTCATCATTATTTTATCATATATTTGTCATACTAGATCAACTCTATCGACCCAATATCTAACTTCTGTGCACAAAATCTCAAGTATAGGCTATTGGATTAATCATGTTGACCCAATATAGTTTTTTAGATTTATAGACATCTAGTCTAGACTACTAGGTCAACTCATTTAACCTTGTACATTTTTAGGCATCTTGTTGAGCTAATAGGTTGACCTAGTCAACCTTTTATATTTTAGGCACTCAATAATAAGTTTCTATAAAGTTTGATTGATCCAGTCAACCTAGTTAGCAGAATTTACAAGCATATATTTAGGTTATTGAATAATAATATTCATTCTTTGCATCTTGGATCCACCAAGGTTCCTTTCTATCTCTCTATATCTTTATTTTTAGTCTTTCCTTTCATAGTTTGTAATCTTTAAAAATGCCCTTACACAGTTAACAACGCGTTGTCCACCCAAATTCTCTGATAGTGACCGACCTCGGTCACTTCTAGGCCTGTAACTCACCGACGTCAGTTCTGCCTGACCGACATCGGTTCCTTTCCTATCGACATCAATCAATGTCTGACTGACATAGGTTTCTATTCTACCGACGTTGATTCCTTCTTGGCTGATGTCAGTCTCTGTGGTTTCCTGTTTGTGATTAAATTTTCTTGAGAGCTCATTTTGGACCATCACCTCATCCAATTCTCCATTGCTCTGCCCAGATTGATTTAGCTTCTTCAGCTGATCACTATACATCACTTTTTCATTAAAAACAACATCATGGCTCCTAATTATTTTGTTAGTTCCTAGATTCCAAAACTTGAATCCAAAATCATCAGAGCCATAGCCAATAAATGTGCACCTCATAGACTTAACATCCAGCTTCTTTCTATTTTCCTTATCAACATGCACAAAGGCTCACAACCAAAAACTTTGAGAAATGAGAGATCTACCTTTTTACCTGTCCATGCCTCTTCTAGAATTCCACCATCTAGCACTGTAGAGGGTCCTCTATCAATCAGGTACACTACAATATCAACAGCTTCTGCCCAAAACTCTAAGGGCAAACCAGCATGCAATTTCATACACCTTGCACACTCCATTATTGTTCTATTCATCCTTTCAGCAACTCCATTTTGCTAAGGTGTCCTTGGAATCATCTTTTGCCCACAGATTCCATGCATATAACAATACTAGTTGAACTTGTAGCTGTAGAACTCACCACCATTGTCAGATCTCAGGCACTTCAATCTCCTGCCTGTTTCATTCTCAACCATAGCTTTCCAAATCTTAAAAGTCTCAAATACATCATATTTATTCTTAATAAAATATACCCATACCTTTCTTATAGCATCATCTATGAATGAAACATAGTACTGTGATCCTCCAATAGAAGCAACCTGAGTCGGTCCCCACACGTCTGTGTGAACAAGCTGCAACTTATGCTTCTTCTTTATTGATCCAGTCTTGAGAAAACTCACTCTCTTTTGTTTTCCAAAAACATAGTGCTCACAAAAATCTAGATCTATGCTTTTCAAATCTGAAAGCTTACCTTTTGACTTAAGAATAGACATTCCCTTCTCACTCATGTGGCCGAGCCTAGAGTGCCACAATTTTGCATCCACATCTGAAGTAGATAATACAAAAGGAGAATTATTAGTAACACAATTACATAAATATAGAGTACCTACTCTCTTACCTATGGCCAATACAAGTGCACCCTTAGTCACCTTCCAAGATTCAGCTGTGAGAGTTACTGTACAACCCTCATCCCCTAACTTTCTTGCAAAAATTAAATTTCTCTTCAAGCTGGGAACATGCATGATGTTTCTCAACACCCATGTGTTGCCATTCTGCATTTTTAGCTACACTTTTCCTTTGCCAATAATTTTTCAAGGCTCATCATCCCCTAAATACACTATTCCAAAATCTCCATGGATATAGTCACTAAAATATTCTCTATTGGGGGTAGCATGTAAAGATGCACCAGAATCTAAAACCCAATATTCTATATTATTATGCAAAGAGAATATTAAAGCGTCTTGTGCAATACCTGCAACCTTTGCTTCTTCTTTTCCTTCGTGCTGATTGCCCTCCTTAGACTTTGACCAATAATCTCTACTTATGTGCCCAATCTTTCCACAATTCCAGCATTGTGGCTTCTTGCCATTTCTAGATTTGGATCTACCTCTCACCTTTGACTTAGACCTTGATCTACCTTTCTTGCTCTTCTCTTTTTGCCTTCCCCTGCTCTCAAAACTTAAAGCATTCCCTGATGTTTCCTCTGTGCTTTTCCTGTGAATTTCTTCATTCACGATTACACTAACAACATCCTCTACTTTTAAAATATTTAAAGCAGATGCAGTATTACTAACTGCCATTACTAAGCTATGCCAGCTTTCAAGCAAAGAACATAATATTAAAAGAGCTTTAATTTCATCATCAAAATCTATTTTGACTAAACTTAATTGATTTACAATTCCATGAAAATCATTCAAATGATTAGATACAGATCCACCTTCCTACATATTCAAATTAAATAACTGCTTCATAAGATATACCTTATTAGAAGCTGAGGGTTTTTCATACAAATTTGCTAAATTAGTCATCAACTCTACCATTGTCTTTGCCTGTGATAAATTAGATATCACAGTAGATGCCAGACTCAATCTTATAGATCTAAGAGCCTTTCTATCAAGAACTTCCCATTCTTCATCATCCATGTCTGTGGGCTTCTTTACAATCCCACCTAATGGTAAGTATAGATCTTTCTGATATAGATAATCATTTGCATTCTCCAATGTTGATAATTCTTGCCATTAAACTTCTCCATTCTCAGTTTACTTTCTTTTGCCATTACTTCTCCCACTCAAATAGAAATCCCTGTAAAAACCCCTGTGAGTACCCTGTAATCAATACACACTAACTAGATCTGAAACACCTATTAGTCAACCTGAGCTCTGATACCACTTGTTGGGGATCAACCAACAATATTGATTACAATATGAAAGCAATAAAAGCAGAATTAACCAGAATGATAAGTAACTAGAATGATAAATAGCAAAGAACAAGAGATACAATATACCACCCTAAAAACTTGTATTAAACTCTTTATAAAAGGAATACATTTAAAGAAACTTCTTTTCTTCCACACCTCTCTCATATGTACAGATCCCTCTCTAGATCTCTTTCCCTCAAGAGCTCTCTCTCTCAAGTACAATCAACTCTAACAACTTGGAATGATTCACATATACAATTTTGTACTATTCAACATTACTCATACAATAAGCTAAGAAGATCTATTCTATTATATAATAATTAGGAAACATGAGCATATAACTACAACCATCAAATTCACCTCCTAATCAAGGGATCTAAACAGTCTTACTAATAATAGAGATGCAAACTTAAGACTATCACTTAATCCCATCATGCAAACACTTAGTTCTATCCATAGAAATAGCTTTCTAGACGCACAGGTAACCAACGTCGGTTCTTGCCTATTTGCCTATGACCAACATCGGCCGATCCCTACCAGTGCCAGCATCTCTTGGTCTACTCCTAACCGACATCGATCACTCCTGACCGACGCCGGTGACTATGTAAACCTACAACTTGCAAAAAATGCTCATTAGGTGAAGCTTTTAGCTCCACACCTTAACAATCTCCCACTTGGAGATAAATAGCTACACCAGTACTTGTACAACAACATCTTCTAGTTCCTCCATCTTCAACTCAATCATGAAGACCAACAGAAGTTGAATGAAGATTCAACTTCTCCTTTGTTACCGACTTGGTTAACATATCAGCAAGATTCTTATCTATATGGATTTTCTCCAAATTCAACTCACCATCCTCCAATACCTATCTTATGAAGTGGTACCTAAGCTGTATATGCTTTGTTATTGAGTGAAAGGTTGAGTTCTTAGCCAAATGAATTATACTTTGACTATCACTATATAATTTGCAACTCTCTTGCTCCTTTCCTAGCTCTTCCATGAACCGTGTCATCCATATCATCTCTTTGCTAGCCTCTGTGACTGCAATATATTCTGCTTCTGTAGTTGACAAGGCAACAACCTTCTGCAACTTTGATATCAAGCTAATCGTCATTCCACCAATAGTGAAAACATATCATGTGGTGCTCCTCCTACCATCCAAATCACCTGCCATATCTGAATCTACATAACCATGTAGAGAAGTATCTAAACCTCCATAGCACAAATGCCTACTGCTAGTTCCTCTCAGATATCTAAGGATCCACTGAACTGCTTTCCAGTGCTCCTTCCCTGGATTGGCCATATACTTACTTACAACTCCCACTGCTTGGGCAATATCCGGTCTAGGACAAACCATTACATACATTAAACTCCCTACTGTAGAACAATATGGAACTCTACTCATGTAATCTACCTCATCATGTGAATTAGGACATTGTTCTTTACTCAACTTAAAATGTCCAGCCAAAGGTGTGCTTACCGGTTTTGCATCCTGCATATTGAACTATTTCAACACCTTGTTCACATAATCCTCTTGAGACAAAATCAACCTATGATTTTTCCTGTCTCTCTTAATGCTCATGCCAAGGATTTTCTTTTCTGCTCCCAAATCCTTCATGGCAAAGGTGTGAGCTAATTTCACCTTAAGCTCAGAGATATCTTGCATGTGTGATCCTGCAACCAACATATCATCTACATATAACAGAATAATATATCTACCATTATCCAATCTCTTAAAATACACATAATGGTCAGATTGACACCTACTGTATCCATGCTCAGTCATAAACCTGTCAAATCTCAAATACCACTGTCTAGGAGCTTACTTGAGGCCATACAAGCTTTTCTTCAATCTGCACACTAACTTCTCCTTACCTTTGACCTCAAATCCTTTCGGCTGATCCATATATATTTCTTCATCCAAATCTCCATGAATAAACGTTGTCTTAACATCAAGCTACTTAAGATGCAAATCCTCAATAGTAACTAAAGACAATACAGTCCATATAGAAGTCATTTTAACAACAAGATAAAAAATCTCACCAAAATCAATACCTGGTTTTTGTGCAAATCCTTTCACTACCAACCTAGCCTTATATCTCATCTGTCCATTCTCACCTTCCTTCAATCTATAGGTCCATCTATTCTTTAGTGTCTTCTTACCAACTGACAACTCAACCAAATCCCATGTTTGGTTCTCTCTCAAGGACTCCATTTCCTCAACCACGCCACACTCCCACTGATTCTTGGATTCTACCTGTATTGCTTCTTCAAAACTCTTTGGTTCTCCACCATCAGTTAGCAATAAATAAAATAATGAAGGAGAATATCGAATTAGAGGTTTACTTACCCTTTCTGACCTCTTGATGGGCATCTGAGACTCATTCACAATGCATTTTCCACCCAAATTCTCTAACAGTGACCAACCTTGATGACTTCTAGGCCTATAACTAGCCGACGTCGGTTCTGCCTGACCGACGTCAGTTCCTTTCCTGCCGACATCGGTCACTGTCTGATTGACATCGGTTTTTGTTCTGCTAATGTTGGTTCCTTCCTGGTTGACGTTGATCTCTGTGTTTTCTTGTCTGTGATTAAATTTTTCTGAGAGCTCATTTTAGACCGTCACCTCGTCCAATTCTCCATTGCTCTACCCAGATTGATTCAACTTCTTCAGCTGATCACTATACATCACTTTTTCATTGAAAACAACATCATGACTCCTAATTATTTTTTTAGTTCCTAGATTCCAAAACTTGAATCCAAAATCATCAGAGCTATAGCCAATAAATGTGCACCTCAAAGACTTAGCATCCAACTTCTTTCTATTTTCCTTATCAATGCGCACAAAGGCTTCACAACCAAAAACTTTGAAAAATGAGAGATCTACCTTTTTACCTATCCATGCCTCTTCTAGAATTCCACCATCTAGCACTGTAGAGGGTCCTCTATTAATTAGGTACACTGTAGTATCAACAGCTTCTGCCCAAAACTCTAAGGGCAAACCAGCATGTAATCTCATACACCTTACATGCTCCATTATTATTCTATTCATCCTTTCAACAACTCCATTTTGTTGAGGTGTCCTTGGAACTGTCCTTTGCCTATGGATTCCATGCATATAACAATACCAGTTGAACTTGTAGCTGTAGAACTCACCACCATTGTCAGATCTCAGGCACTTAAATCTCCTACCTGTTTCATTCTCAACCATAGCTTTCCAAATCTTAAAAGTCTCAAATACATCAGATTTCTTCTTAATACAATAGATCCATACCTTTCTTGTAGCATCATCTATGAACGAAACATAGTACTATGATCCTCTAATAGAAGCAACTTGAGCCAGTCCCCACACATCTATGTGAACAAGCTGCAACTTATGCTTCTTCTTTGTTGATCCAGTCTTGAGAAAGATCACTCTCTTTTATTTTCCAAAAACACAGTGCTCACAAAAATCCAAATCTATGCTTTTCAAATCTGAAAGCTTACCTTTTGACTTAAGAATAGACATTCCCTTCTCACTCATGTGGCCGAGCCTAGAGTGCCACAATTTTGCATCTACATCTGAAGTAGATAATACAGAAAGAGAATTGTTAGTAACATAATTACATAAATAGAGAGTACCTACTCTCTTACCTATGGCCAATACAAGTGCACCCTTGGTCACCTTCCAAGATTCAGCTGTGAGAGTTACTGTACAACCCTCATCCCCTAACTTTCCTACAAAAATTAAATTTCTCTTCAAGCTAGGAACATGCATGACGTCTCTCAACACCCATGTGTTGCCATTCTACATTTTCAATTGCACTTTTCCTTTTCCAACAATTTTTCAAGGCTCATCATCCCGTAAATACACTATTCCAAAATCTCCATGGATATAGTCACTAAAATATTCTCTATTGGGGGTAGCATGAAAAGATGCACCAAAATCTAAAACCCAAGATTCTATATTATTATGCAAAGAGAATATTAAAGCATCTTGTGAAATACTTACAACCTTTGCTTCTTCTTTTCCTTCGTGCTAATTATCCTCCTTAGGCTTTGACCAGCAATCTCTACTTATGTGCCCAATCTTTCCACGATTCCAGCATTGTGGCTTCTTTCCATTTCTGGATTTGGATCTACCTCTCACCTTTGACTTAGACCTTGATCTCCCTTTCTTGCTCTTCTCTTTTTGCCTTCCCCTACTCTCAAAACTCAAAGCATTCCCTGATGTTTCCTCTGTACTTTTCTTACAAATTTCTTCATTCAAGATTACACTAACAACATCCTCTACTTTTAAAATATTTGAAGCAGATGCAGTATTACTAACTGCCATTACTAAGCTATGACAACTTTTAGGCAAAGAACATAATATTAAAAGAGCTTTAATTTCATCATCAAACACTATTTTGACTGAACTTAATTGATTTACAATTCCATGGAAATCATTCAGATGATTAGATATAGATCCACCTTCCTGCATACGCAAATTAAATAACTGCTTCATAAGATATACCTTATTAGAAGCTGAGGGTTTTTCATACAAATTTGCTAAAGTAGTCATCAACTCTACCGTTGTCTTTGCCTATGATAAATTAGATATCACAGTAGATGCCAGACTTAATCTTATAGATCCAAGAGCCTTTCTATCAAGAACTTCCTATTCTTCATCATCCATGTCTGTGGGCTTTTTTGCAATCCCACCTAACGATAAGTATAGATCTTTCTGATATAGATAATCCTCTATTTGCATTCTCTAATGTTGATAATTCTTGCCATTAAACTTCTCCATTCTCAGTTTACTTTCTTCTACCATTGCTTCTCCCACTCAAACAAAAATCCTTACAGAAACCCTTGTGAGTACCCTGTAATCAATACACACTAACTAGATCTGAAACACCTGTTAGTCAACCTGAGCTCTGATACCACTTGTTGGGGATCAACCAACAATGTTGATTACAATATGAAAGCAATAAAAGTGGAATTAACCAGAATTATAACTAACTAGAATGATAAATAGCAAATAACAAGAGATACAAGAAACCACCCTAAAAACTTGTATTAAACTCTTTACAGAAGGAATACAATTGAAGAAACTTATTTTCTTCCACAGCTCTCTCAGATGTATAGATCTCTCTCTAGATCTCTTTCCCTCAAGAGCTCTCTCTCTCAAGTACAATCAACTCCAACAATCTGGAATGATTCACATATACAATTATGTACTGTTCAACATTATTCATACAATAAGCTAAGAAGATCTATCCTATTATATAATAATTAGGAAACATGAGCATACAAATACAGCCATCAGATGCACCTCCTAATCAAGGGCTCTAAATAGTATTACTAATAATAGAGATTTAGACTTAAGACTATCACTTAATCCCATCATGCAAACACTCAGTTCTATCCACAGAAATAGCTTTCTGGACGCACAGGTAACTGACATCGGTTCCTGCCTATTTGCTTGTGACCGACGTTGGTCGATCCCTGTCGATGCCGACATCTCCTGGTCTACTCCTGACTGACATCAGTTGCTCCTGACTGATGCCGATGACTGTGTAAACCTGCAACTTGCAAAAAATGCTCATTAGGTGAAGCTTTTAACTCCACACCTTAACAGTAGACATGATGAATTTTACCAACCCTCATAGGGTCTCCCATAGATAGATTAGGGCTCCTCTCTTGGATGCTAGTAATGTTCATATTGCACTTGCATAATGAAATATGAGACCCCTCTTAATAGTGCAATCCTCTCCTTTCATTATAATACCAACCTATATTAGACTATACACTCAAAATTCTCTTCTTTATCTATGAATTTCATCAACATCAAAGAAAGGATCTTATACTATTTACAATTTTATGATTAGTGGTCAAGTTAAAGAGCCTCATTCACCTACTCCTACATTCTCAACTAGATTTGGGGTACCACTTTCTTTGATTCTCAACCTCTTCCTTTGATTATGACCCCTTCTCATACCATGACCTCTTCTTCTCTAACTTCTTCCACCTCCATGCCTAGTATATAAATTAACATGATAGGTTCTACATCTAGTGAGACTCTCATAAGGCGCACTATACTTAATCCTTTAACTAGTGCATCATTTTCTACCCAAGGTAATCATGCTACTAGTGATTCTTCCTCTTAGCCATTCACTAGTCCATCTTTTGCTACACAAGCAAATTTTTCCACTAGTGCCTCAAATTATCATAGTTCCTCTCAAGCTCCTATCAACACCAATAGTGGTACCCAAGCCACTAATACCACCTCTAATGATTCTAATAATACTAACCAAGCATGTCAATAATTATTAAAAACACTCAATCAAATGAATACCTTTTAAGATCATAACACAAATTAAATGATGATAATGTAAAATCACCTTATTCATCTTCAATCTCATCCTCAACCAATAGCTTGGGGCATATATAACCAGAATGTTCCCCCTTCTCCTCTTCGATATTCTCAAGGAAATCTCATTCCTCAACCTCCTTTAGTCAAAAAAACCATTAAGCATCTCCAAAATGAACATATTACTACTCAAATTGCTAACATTGATTTGGAGGTATCAAACCTACAATTTATTATAATGGATCAACTGATCCTACCTTTTAAAACATATGAAAATATTTATAAAGGGGTCAAATTTAACACCTTTGCCACTACCAAACTCTTATCTAAAACTCTCATAGGTGATGCCTTGGATTGGTAGAACCAACTTAGAACTCATTCCATTACTAGTTTGGAGGATTTAGTGAATTATTTAGTTCAAGAATTCCAAACCAGTGATCTTTCCATATTTTTTTGGCTCACTTCATAAATTTCAAACAAGTTGAAAATGAAATTGGTCAGGCCTTTGTTAAAAGGTATAAAACTTTGTCAAACAAATGTGATCATAACATGGTTGATGATAATATTTTCCATCTCTTTACCAATGCCCTTTTTCCTAAAATTCAATATCAGGTCCAAAATCTCTCTCCACATACATTAGAGTATGATAATAACCAAGCTAAATGATAAGATTTTCTTAAGTGTCAATTCGATCCACCCCAACCTTTTATGGGTACTCGTATCTTACTTAAGAATAAAAATTACAATGTTACCAATGATGGTGTTATATATTCTTATGAAACCATTCACAATGTTTAAGCTATCATTCCTACCCCTTCATTAGAACATGCTTCCCCTTCTCAAAAATATACTAATCCTCACTTATATTCACCAAATAACATTAATGTTCATAAACCTCTATCCTCAGCTAAATTTCTTAAGTGTCTACTTAGGCATCTTCAATGAGATCTTGACCCTACCCATCCTATGAAATCTTGGTATGATCCTAACAAGTTTTGTTGGTTTCACATAGTTGGGGTCATTCTCATGAGATTTATAGATAAATTCATAATTTAGCTATGAAATTTCTTCTTGGTCCTAATTTTTATCTCATTCTATCATTTGAAAGAATCAACAAGCTTATGACATAGATTTTAGGGATTATAAATCACATAATAAAATTTAAGCCTTGAACTAAGCCAATGCTCATTTGGCTAACTACAAAGACCCTCTTCTTAATTTTAAACCTATCCAAGAAAATAAAGACAAAGCCACCCCTTCCACCAATAATGTAGAAAGTCTTGTTGAACAAATTTCTAAATATAATGTGGTTAACATGATTAATATGTGAAAGGCAGTTTCTTTTATTGATTATCACCCTATCTACACTCCTCCATCATCTAGAACATATAATGTTATCCAAGTTTCTTCTCCAACTCATTTAAATGAGTTTGGGTAGGATGACCTTATTACTTTTGATGATACAATTTTTGATTCTCCCTTGGATAACACTTCCTTTTTTATTTATACCACTCTTCCATCATCTTCTAAAAATAAAAATAATCAAATTTTACTAACACCTCTTCTACCAATTCTCAAAATCAACTTGAATAAACTACTTGATCATAACAACATGATTTTCAACCTTATTTTAAAACTTCTTTTTCTTACTAATAGAAATTCCAATGTACTTCAGCTCCTCCTTTTGAGGACCTCCTTAATCATTACGCACACTTATCTAACAAAATTATTATGGGCTATGATGAGTGGGATCCCATCATGAATCTCACTAATATCCCATCATAAATTCCATTTCTTGAGCTTATGAGGACTTATCCCTCTCATAGAAACATCTTATGCAACTATTATTCAAGATGAATGTCCTTTATCCTCCCCTACTAGGATGAGAGTCAACCTTATCTAGATCCAAGGATATTATATTATAATAATGTGAAGATATGTCTATCAACATTGAAAAAACTATGGAAACTTGTCTTTCCTTAAAGTTTCCTTTAGCTTCTATGATTCCCAATGAGATTCTACTTCATGCAGATGATACTCATTTATTAATTAGTGTTCAAATAGGTGATATCCAAGTTAAGCATGCATTTATTGATGAGGGTTATGGAACCTACATGCCTCTCTTGACTTTATTAAGAACCTTGGGTATTCATAATGTAATCTCAATTCTACACGTAGAACCTACCAAGGATATAATAGAAGGAAAATGCATCCTCTAGGTTGTGTGTATCTTCCCATTACCATCCCACCTATTACCATTCATGTGAAGGTGATGATCTTTAACTTTCTCCTTTATTATAACATGTTTCTTGGTTGGATATGGACTCACCATATGAGAGTTGTTACTTCTTTCATCTGCCAACACATTAAATTCCCTCATAATGGAGACATTTATAGAATTCAATATGACACTAACCCTTATAATTTTGAATAATTCCAAGACTATGGTGTCTTCAAGATTCTTACTCTTGAACCTTTGCCTAACATTCTATTCCATAAGTCATATAGTCTTAATTTTCCAATCAATTCCACTTGAGGTTATAATGGGAATCATAAAATCATTAGGAACATTCCCCCTAACCTCTTATATTTTGATGATGATGAGCCCAATAAGATTAGCCTAAAGATTAAAACCTCTAATCTCTCACCTTATCACATCTTGTATCTTCCTACTTCCTTATATCCTCATTCTCGTAAGCCTTATTGTGATGATATTAACATAGTCTTGACCAATACTTGACATTATTTTCACCATACTTCCTCAGATGACAAGTTAATCCCTACTTGTGTCATTGATATTCATACCCTAGATTATGATGATGGTTATTCCCTAGATGATCAATTTTAGGTAATCTTATATAGGCCCATGATGCCTAGATTATCCATTATCATTCTTCTTTAATTTAGTATTTTCATGTATCTTCCCATCTTCCTTTGTTTATAGTTCCTAATTTTAGTATTTTTTCTCTTTATCACATGTTAGATATGGTGCTAACACATCTAGTTTTTTAGGAGCCTCATATGAGTATGCTCATAGATCATGTTATGATTAGACCTTACTAATTTGCTAGGTTCCCTGATCATCGTAGTTGGTTTACTCTTGAGATAAGTGAAACCCTTTTTAGACCTTTTGTAGATCCTAATCCTCCCTTGGTAGATCCATTATTAGAGTCCATTCTATTTCCACTATAATTGAGCCTATTATTTCTCCTATTATAGTTGAGCCTATTCCCACTCCTGCTCTTATTGAGCCTACCCCTGATTCTCATCCCATTGCTCCTTCTATTGAGCCTAGTTCCATTTCTCCTCCATCACCACATTCCCTTGGTGATGGTTTACTTACCTTGCCTAAAATGGCTCCTTTTCTCAGCAAATGGGTTGATGAGTATCCTCTGGCTTCTTCCACTCCTATTATACCTCTTTATATGAGTGATTCTCCTAATACCACTCACAAGTGTATCTGTTATTTTCATGGGATAGATATCATTCTTTTACCCATTATTTCAAGATAAAATGATATATTGATACTTTGCATCCTTATTCTTCTACCTTAGACAAAAACATGCCTCCCCTAAAGGTTCTACCTAAATATATACCTAAGTATGGTGAGTTGTATTGTCTATGACACTAATATGGTACCCATCACACCAAATTTTTCCACATCCTTCAACAACACCTTAAGAATCCCTTTATAACTATTCTTAGATCTTCTTCTATTTCTCCCATAGGTCATTCCAATAAGAAGGCTCCTCCTTATTCTCCCATGGATCCACCTCTAGTGTTTTCATCCCTACCTATGGTGCATTCATCACATTTTGTGCTTCCACCCATGATTCCTTCACCTATGAACCTTCCCTCACCTGTGGATTCTTATCCATGTGTGAATCCTTCACCCATGGATCCTTCTTCACTAATGATTTTTTCATCTCCCACAAAACCCACTCCCATGAATTTTACTAAGCATCCCTTGCCTGATTTTCTTCAGCATGATCCTTTGAACATTTATACTTTTTTATTTGAGGAGATTAGAAGAGAAGTCTTTTATAGTTTTCATTGAAGATTTACGAGGCATTAACAGTAGTTCTATCCAACTTCATAGAGACTTATCTGATGTCTTGGATAATGTGTGTGGGTAGATTTATTATTACTTATGAGCACATGCATGGTACCTTTACATTTACATTTTGATTGGATGTGTGTTCTAATTTCATTCTTATCTATCTATTATATCATTTGACAATGTATCAATCTTTTCTTATATGGTGATTCTTTACTTTTTGTCTATTTATTTCTTATAGTTTCATCTAACTTTTCATATGTTTGTCTTTTTTATAATTGATTTATCTTTATTTATTTATTTTTTCTCAAAATTATCTTCTTGTGTCTTCATGATTGTTTGCTTTCTTCTCTCTATTTTTCATGGATAATTCTCATTTTGACTTGGTTATACAAACCATGTTCCCTTTGGTCCTAGTCTCCTTCTACCATGTGATAAATTAAAAAATAATGCATCTCATTATAATTTAATTTTACCCATACACCTTTGGATCTCCTTTTTCCCTTCTTCCTTTTTCATAAACTAAACATATACACAGTTGAGACTTGATATCACATGTTAGTTCATTATTAATCCTAAGTGTCCTAGTTAGTATTTGTCTTTGGTTAATTAGATTCATTTAGCCTTTGCCTATAACTCATTAATGTGTATCATTACATCTCTCATGATTGATCATTCCTAATCAGTATGAAGGAGGAATCTTTAAAATCAATAAAAATTTAAAAGCCAAATCATTTTATAAAAGGCAATGTTATAAAGGTGCAAATATATGTAAAAGTCAAATCACACTAAAAGATGTGACTAAAAGAACATATCATTATTATAATTAAATATCAAACTCCATATTTGGCATCATGGTAGAGTCGAGGTCCTTTGGGGTGCAATAGGCTAGTAGATTAGAAGAGGAGAATAAAAAAATATTTTAGTGCTACATACTTTCTCATGCAAGTACCCAATCTTCACGGTAGATTGATGGATTTATAAGGGGTATTAAATAATGGGGAACACATCATGGGAAGGTAGGTCCATTTTCCTTTTATTTTACCAATCTACCTTCATGAGTTGATCTTAGTATCACACTTATCTACCTACAAAAAATTATGTCTTTAATGAATAGGTTCCCTTTGTACATTGATGGTAACTAGTCACGTAGTGTCTTCTCATGTCCTTAGTATGCCTCTTTTCTCCTAAGGCCTTATCATAAGATGCCTAAGTATTTATTTTTACATTCCCTTTTCATTCCATATATCCCTCATATTTTCTCTTGCGAAATATTATTTTGTCTACTGATCACTCCCCTTGGGATCTCATTTGTGAGTTTCATTGTAAGACCATGAATAAGACTTGGCCATCCTAAAAAATTACCATATTTTTCCTTCCTATTACCCACATCCTTTTTTACTTTCAATCCTAATTTTTCCACCCTAATAGAGTTATCTTTGTGATTTTTAGTGTAAGACAGTGGATAGGTCCCAACCTTCCTCACAAAATTTTCTAGTAATACAAGTCACAAACAAAATTACATGTGTCAAATATGAGATAAGATGTGATTGATTATGAAGTTACACATCACTGACATGCTTCTCAGCTTGATTTAGTGTGTTTTATGATTAATTAATTTATATATCTATTTTATCTTCTTATTTTATGAGTGCATGTAAGAATATAACCATTTATTGAATTTTTCATACTTCATAGCTTGAATTAGTGTGATTGAATTTAAGACAAATATTTTGCCAATTTTGTTTTTCTCTTATATTTCCCAACATAATTTAGTATAATTGATTGACTTTATTAATTTGTTTTATACCAATTGTGCCCTTTTACATGCCTTCCATTTTATTACATTATTTTCATACTTCCCAATGTGATTTAGTATGATTTTACTTGTTTTAATTTGGTGCAAACATCTTTCACTTTGGTTTAAGAACAAATTCCTTTTTACCATCTTGTTTTACCATCCCCTTACTTCTTTATACTTAGTCATTTTCTTGTTATTACACATTTCCCAACTTGAAATAGTGTGTAGTATATTTTTGATTGATTATATTTTACCAAGTCTCTTTTACTATATATTTTTAACCATGCATGTGTTTTTCATAATGATAGAAAAG
Source organism: Torreya grandis (assembly GCA_037957365.1). Lineage (NCBI taxonomy): Eukaryota > Viridiplantae > Streptophyta > Pinopsida > Cupressales > Taxaceae > Torreya > Torreya grandis. The sequence goes on along the minus strand of JARHVA010000598.1, from coordinate 4,899,377 downwards.
AAACCACATCTCATATATTTTCTATAACATATACAACAACAACTAAATACATGTGCTATAAAGAAATATATCCAAAGCATCCACAACAAAAACCATAATGATGACAACATACATAATCAAAATCAATATGCCAAAATGATACATCATATATACATCTCATGAGTTTTGATACAACAAATACAACTATATAAAATGCTCCAACTCTATGGTTGGGTTCCATCCTATATATCTCATGGCCTAGTCATATTACTTACTAACACCTCAGTCTAACTCCTCCAAATAGTATGATGTAAGGAGGCCATTTTATATCTTAATCCCTCTCCATATCCTTGTAGGTGTGTGTTATCTACACATGTGCCTATGCCAACTAGATCTAGGTCATTATATGTGCATACACCAACTGGGTTTAAATCACAATATGTGCTTATGTCATCTGCATCACTGTATCTAGATGCATAGATCTCTCCTCTAAAAGGGCCTACCATGCCCATATAACACCTTCACTTATCTTAACTGGTGGTTACATCCTCTCCCTCTATAGCCATATCTACCTCACTACCTCCCCTACTAATCTAAACTAGCTCACTTGAGTTAGGGTAGATGGTACACTAGGGTCCTCTAATGTAGTAGGGTCATACAATTTCAAAGTCTCATCTAGGATGTCATGGAATTATCCCCTCATAAGGGACCCCCATCTCTCCTCCTCATCCTCAACTACACCTACAAAATCACACATAGAAAGATATTAAATACTTCTCATATCTCATAATATCTATCCACCTCTAGTATCTATTTCAAAATAAAAACTTAAGAAAAAAATTAATCATCTTTATTACCTATCTTTGTCTTGGTCACTATGGTGTTTCCATCCACTTGACCACCTAACATATTCTTTCCATATATGAAACCTCCTAGCAACTCATTTATAGATCACCTTCTCAGCTAAAATTTGGATATCATGGCTTATGTCTACCTTAGCCTATGCCTAAGTGGCCTCTTTATCATCTAGATCTCCTCTTGTTCAACTGCTAGGTCCTTAAGGATGGTGATAGTATCCACTCTCTCCTACTCCTCCTACCTCCATCAATGCCATGTACTCAATGGTTATAGATCATCTCACTATGGAGATGGTGTTGGTATCTTTAGTTCTAATACTTTTACATCTCTCTCCTCCTACTCTGCTCCTTATCATACTCACCCAGTTCATGGTCACTCATGATGTGGTCTGAGTATTAGCCTCATCACTAGTGGCCTTAGTCCTCTCCTCCCCTATGGATCTCTCACATGCTAATCCCACTATTCAGGCATCAATATCAATGATTTTAGATGAGGTAAGCCCATATGCCTTAGAACTTGTGCCATTGTATGTGGCTCTCTCCACTAAGTATAGTGTTTAATTACCTCTATCCTTATTTTAGCTAGTGTAATTATATACTAGCTTGGCCATGTAGTCACTATGTACCCATATGGCTTACACATTATGTCTATACATCTCATAATCTATAGTGATGGCATGTGGGGCATGACCTACACTACCTAGTCCTCTCTCCATCTTCCCACTCGAGGTAACATATCATCAATTGTATGGGGTAACCTAGTTAGCTGATACATGGGAAACCTCTCATAGATCCAAACCATCAATAATATGATCAGTCTTATCTACTTCTATCCTCTGACCAACACCTCATATGGATCATGTATGAGTTGGAACTAAATGGAAAATCCAAGATCATATAGTACACCTTCCTTTAGATTCATCCTACTTAAGGCTACCATGAACAAGGTTACCTTACCATCTGACTTGTGACATAAAACTTGCTATGTCACAAGTCCTATCACAACCTTCTGGATATTTAGAATATATGATACATAAACACCAAACATACTAACTTTCCTACCTCATAATATCATATCTGAGCCTATAGCCCACATAGCTAAGTCTTTCCTCTCCTCTAAGCTATCTAGTATGCATGTAGTCATTGGTGATCTTATCACTAGTAGCCATAGGATGGTATGCACATCCTCTAGAGTGATATCTACTTATACCATGTCCCTATCCACCTTCTATTTGAAGTTTTTATTCAATCATTCCCAATATCTAAGGAACATGACTAATAGATCTGAACACATGGGAATCTTACACATGTCAGCTATTCCTCCTAGGCCTACAACTACTAGCCTATCTCTATCAAATATGGTTAGATGCTCCAATATATCTAGTAGCCAGGACACATCTACCAATCTATAGAATTGAGGTCATCCCTACAATCAAGAAATAATAAAAGATGTATTAGATCCTCCATGTCATGTATAGTCAAAATACATTCTTTTTATAACTTTAATTAAAAAACAAGCTTAAACTACTTTAATTCACTCATTATTACCTATTTTTAGCCTACTCAGTCCTTTTTTCCCTTGGTCATTTCGGGCCATTCTAGTCTTCTTTTGGCCTTTTACATGCATTTTCATACAATTTTGACTCTTTAGTCAAACTAGTTTGACCAAAATTTCCCTATTTTTAGTGTAGTTGACTTAAAAATCCAAGTCAACCCTCTTATTTTCCCCTCCCTAGTACTGTGTTGTCATTATAGACTTTTTAGATCAGTTGGTAAATTGTACTAGGTCAACATTCTACAAAATGTACAGGGTTGGCACACACCTACTAGGTTGGCAGTGTGGATTTTGCTCATTTTCAACCTACTGGGTTGATTGGGTTAACCCAATTTTTTTTGCTATTGAACCCTTGCATTTTCCCAAAAAATTGTCTTTTTTCAATTTTCTTGCTAGTTCCTTTAAACCCATTTACCTAATTATTTTTTCCTACCTATAAAATCTAACTTTGCTTCATTTCAACATATAAAAATGCTAAAAATTACATTTTTCTAAAATTACGTTTTTCCAAAATTACTCTTAATTCAACAAAATACTCAAAAACTGGCTTAAGATTCATAATTGTATACCTGTACTGCACCTACTACTACTCTTGGTTCCCCTCCTCATCTATCCTGTTGTCTCCTCGCCATCCTAGCTCATTTGGTCTCCAAAGATTTTTTTCTCTCTTTCACAAGTTAAAATAACCAAATGACTTGTCTTTCGCCTATTTAAAAACACTTTTTAGCAATTCAAATTCTTCAATTATTTTTCTATGGATTCCTTGTTTTATTTATATCTTTGTTTTCACTCATTTTTTTTCAAAACCATAAAATATGCTAGATTCATGATGATGTAGAAAATATTTTTCACTATTATATGCCTATTTTCTAAAAAAAATTGATTTTTGGCTATTTTTTGCACTAACTTCTATAGGTTTTCGTAGTGTTCTTCACATAGGACACATTCACATATCTTATAGTCTACTTATTTATATACAATACTAAGGTAAGTAAAGGTATGTCTTTTTTAATTATAATATTTCCTTTATCTTATTTACTACTTATTGTACTTTACTTAGAATCAACATTATGTGTTATCATGTTCAATTTCTTGAAGCACCATCTCATTCAGGCTCGATAGGTTCATCTTCAAGGTAAATATTCTTAACTTTATTTCTTTTTTGTAAAAGTAGATAGCTAATGTAGTTGTTCTTATTTCTTCCATGCATTAATATTCCATATACATTAATGTCATTATATGTCTTCTATGCATGTTTAGTTTAGTTTGTTTTTTTTCTAACCCCCACTTTGTGACACAAGCTTTGGTGTGCATTAGATTAGATTTATTTTATTATTTATTATTTATTATAATAGAGTGAATATTAAACCTATGACTCTTTTAGGGTTGTTTCATGATTGTGTTAGACTGTAGGCTTTGGAACCCTTCCTAACATTGTGTATTATGACAATTGATCCCCTAATTGGGTCTAATGGATCCCCATAGTGGTGATGCCCCTACTTAACAAATATATACCCAATCAAAAGTGTAGGTATGATCTATCTTATCCAATCCAGGATTGATTTATAGACATGATACATTTTTGATTGCATATAGATTTACCAAAGATATTCCCCTAGTGTAAGCATGCCCCAATGTAGGAAGTGTATCCCATTAGGTGTAGGAATGTTCCATATTTGAATGTGTATGTCATATGAAACCTATATGTCTTACAAATCACTTATGTATATCATGAAATTCATGTGTGTATGAAAAAGGATATGTAATCTACCATAATGTGATAAATAATTTAATTAATTATTTATACTAGCCATACATGTCATGAATAGGTCACAATGTTTTTTTTTATGAATCATATATATATACATATAATTGAATGTGATATTATTACATGTAAAATTAGGATGAGTGCATGTTCATAAGGTTCCTTATGGGTTTCCATTTAAATATATTTAAATGATAAAATAATGTACCCACCTTTTCTATAATCATAAATAGTCCTAGCCAACTTGGTTTAAACTTGCCTTTATTATCATTATCAACATTGGTATTCTTTTGATTCCCTTTTAGAATCAATTCACCAACTTCAAAATTTTATTTTTATATTCTCTCTTGATGTGATCTTGATATACTTAATACCCTACATTCATTTTTCATCCAACATTTCTAACTCATCCAACTATTTTTCTCTATATTTATTATCCTTGATAATATATTTTAAATACATGTGAAAATATGGTATCTCTATCTCTAAAGGAAATAATTATTCTATTCCATAGAAAAAATGAAAAGGATTATAGCTTTTGTGGCATGCAAACACTTGTTATATAGGCCCATAAAACATAGATAATCTAGTTATGCTAATCTTTATCATGTTTGGAAATTACTTTACTTAATATTTTAGTAATTATCTTGTTTTTTTATTCTAATTTTTCATTTCCTTATAGATAGTAAGGATTGGAAAATTCATGGTTGATATTAAATTTATCACATAATTTATTGATTAGATTATTTTTAAGTGATGGCCCATTAACGATCATGATAGATGACTAGAGACCAAATCTCAAAATGATGTTCATCATTAAAAAGTTTCGCATGTCCTCATATATAGTTTATTGTATTGGTATGGCATCATTCCATTTTTTATTATGTTTTTTAATCTATAATAATGAAATTGTGATCCTAAGATGATTCTATATTTATGTTTCTAATTAAGTCAAATCCCCAAAGTGAAATCAACCATGGTGAGATGACAAGTTTCAATTTTTATGAGGGTGCATGATTCAAATTACTATGTATTTGACATTATGGACATAATTTTAAATGTTCTTAAAATTCCTATTTCAACTTAGACCAATAATAACCATGTCCCAATAGTTTTTAAGATATTTATTTCCAACTAAAATGGGCCTCATATTCACTATCTTTTATTTATAGTAAAGTTATCTTAGCCTCCTCACGGATAAGGAGTCAAAGTAAACATCCACCAAATGATCCTTGAATAAGGCCCCACTGAATATAACACAATGAATTACTACAAGTTTTAATTTATATTTATCATTTCAAGAGTAATCATCTAGGATATAAGCTTTATATAAATATATTATAGATACCAATATACCATTGTGAATTAGTTGTGATACATGTATATAAAACATAACTAATGTGTCCAAATTTATTGTCATAATCTATGGTTGTTATAAATATTGTATGCCCAATGTAACTTGATCATCATTGATGTTAATAGGAATGAGAGAAGTGACACTGACCATATAATTTGCATGATGATTATTTCTATGAGGTATGCTCTAAATTTTAATATCATTGAAGTATTATTTAAACATTTTACCATATCTATATATGGAATTGAATTTTCCTCTTTTGTTTCATAAACCTCTAAAACTTGATGAACTATAAGTTGTGAATCCCGATGTACTTGAATAGATATAATCTATAATGTGTATGCAACCATTAATCCCATAATCAATGCCTCATATTTTATGATGTTATTTTTGCATGAAAACATTAAATAATATGAAAATGACATGGGTTTCCCATGAGGATTGATTAAAACTAATCTTGTTCTAGTTCCCAACATGCATTTAGATCCATCAAAGTGCATATTTCAAGTGTCATTATGGATATGATATACAATGAAATCATCCATGATTAGATCTAAGTAAACTATAGATGTTAGATCTAATTGGTCTATAGTAACCTTTCCATTTAATATTTTTTTTGCTATGCACCCCAATCATCATTTGCAATGACATGTGTCTCATTATTAATCATGTAATGTAAAAGTTTTTGCTTGCAAAAAATAATGGAAAGTATAAATTTTCCATGGAATTATAACTCTTTTCATAATCCACAAGCATATAACTAATATAATAGATTACTTGTTCCTTATGATTATCATCAGATTGTGCTAATAAAGCCATTACAACATGATATGTATAAAAAATGTATAATAAAAAAGTCACATATAATATTAAGTCATGACAATATTTTGAATAATTAGATATTCATTAATGGAATCAATTTTTTTTTATAATAATTATCATCCAATTCCAAGTTTGTATATTTCATTAGTAATCATGTGAAAGGTTACATTTTATCAGCTGATTAAGCCACAAAACATTGTATTCCCTAAATTATTTCTTGTAAACACCTTAATTATTTTAACTCTCTTGGTGGAGGAATATCCATGATAGCCTTTACTTTATTTGGATCCACTTTAATACCTCTTTGAGATATGATATAACCTAACAATTTTCTTTTTGATACCCCAAATACACATTTCTTGGGATTTAGGTGAAAAATATATTTGCGTAAGCATTTAAATATTTATCCTAAGGCTAAAACATGATCTTGTCAATATTTAGATTTAAAATGTAAATCATCAACATAATGTTCCATTATTTTATATATAAATTCATGATAAATGTACATCATATACCTTTGATAAGTATCCCCTATGTTATTTAGTCTAAAGGGCATGACTACATAACAAAATGTCCTCCATGGTGTGGTAAATGAGGTTTTAGCTTGGTATTTAGTATATATATTTAATTTATTTATCCATTAAAACCATATATGAATAATAACATATCATAAACAAATTTATAGTCTACAATCATATCCATATTTTGGTAATGGAAAATCATCCTTGGAACAGGCCATGGAAATATTTAAAAAATATAAATTTTCCACTTGATATGGAAAATAGTATTTGGTTGAAGGTTTATTCTAAATATTTCCCCATGACACTAAAATATGCCAAAGGCATGCTAGGATGAGCTTGAGGAAGAGGAGTTGGGTAAGAAGTGGGTACAAAACTCCTATGATGAAAAGATGTGGGTTGGGAAGATGGGGTATAATAGTCAAAGAATTAATTATCTAGCTGAGTAGACATGGAAAAAATGTGGTAATAATGAGGTAAGGGGTTAGAATAAGAATTTACATTTGGTTCTTATAAAGGTTGAGTGTATGTGAGTGGCACATTGGATGAAATATAACTAGGGGGAGAAATAAGCAATGGTGCATTGTTTGCCACATTCTACAGAGGAAGGTATGGGAGAGAATATACTATGAAAACTTGAGTAGGGATTGATAATATGAAATAATGTTAGATGATATAGGGTTAGTAACCCCATTAGTAATAATGTATCATAGATATTAATTTGAAATAAAATTAATGGGAGGTTGATTATTTTGATAATGCAATGATACATATGTTATCGTAGAGATGTGTGTGGAAGAGGAATGAATTTAGTTGTAAGGGTTAGAGTTCATCCCTTGTTTAGATAGGCTTGGTTACTCTCTATATCTTTAATGTGGGCCTCTAAAGTGGATACGAGTTCATTTGGCAAAGACATGGTATTAAATTTGGGAGCTTTCTTGTTTTGACCAACATGTCCTTTTTTGTAGAAGAAAATGGGACCACCTATAATCAAGAAGTATTGAAATAATAAACTCTTATTGTTCACAATATAAACATCATATTATTTTAAAATTTTGAGCCTGATCCCCACAAGTGAATGCCAATTAGATTTAAATCTTTAAGATTTATACAAACTCTAATAAAGCTCCCCTTTGTATATATATATATATATATATAAACACACACACACACACACACACACACATACATATATAAATATCTTTCAAGGGATTTTGTTTTGAAAAAACCAATCCCATCATGCTTCCTAAACATTTATATACTTAGTTTATTTTTTAAGAACTAACCTTTTCTTTTAGGAAATAGTCAATATCCCAGAGTCCTAGATTTAATGTCTCAAAGTCCAGTTGGCACCCTCTTGGAGGCTATTTTTGATAGTCAACCCTTCCTTTATGAAATGATTTATAATGAATTAGTATTTTTTGTAAATTTTTTAGGTCCCAAAATTTTTAGAGCCATGCATATTATGGGAGTCCAAATATAATCATAAGGTGACACATGTACTTTTATATGTTAGGTGGCAAAAGGTCCCAAATTAGGTTTTAGAACTATCATATCTACATACAGTCTAGGATTCCATATCAAATCATGAGGTGCCACATGTAATTTTATACACCCAAAGGATATTTTACATAGTTAGGTCCAAGAGGTGTTATAGAATAATACAATTTGGGAGTCTTGACCCAATCAGGATGTGTCATGTGTACTTTTGTACACCTAAAAAAATCCCATTATGAAAATTATAGTAAAAATGAAACTTGGATGACTTTAATGCATACCAAGTGCCATTAGGGCTAAAACTAGGCATATACCCACCACACTCTCTACATTTATTTGTCTATTTGGGTAGATCATGATTTTACACTTGGTGCATCCCATCGCAACTTGATGAATTAATTAAAACATGTTTCATAAAAATCAAATCTAAGAAAAAAATGAAATGACTAATTCAAAATAGTGTCATCAACTCATAGATTAACTCATAGGTCATGAGCCCTCATTACCATTACTACAAAGCTATTTTATATCCCTATAAGGTCCCATATAAATTGAGTTCATTATTATCTATTATTTGTAATTTGAATTACCAATATCACTCCACTTGAGTATCCTTGAGAGATTCTAAGGCACATTTATGAATAAATCCCATAAATGAGAGATCATGTTATATAAGAACTATGAAAGTCTCAAAAAATTAAGTAGTAATGACAACTTCTATCTCCAACCCTAATCCAGATCAAGAGTTTAGGATAACACGTTCCACCAATGGATCACAAGGTATATACACTATAATAATTTCTTCAAGATAACTAAAGATAAATAGAGGCCTAACAATGATGATGAGCCCAAGGATGACAATGTTAAATTTTCTAATGATCTTATTACACTCAGAATATCAAGCCTCCATAAAGCTACTGATAAGCTTAAGTTTTTACCCTATGGATATATTTTTGACAAATTGTTGAGGAAATAAAACTGACCCAATAATATTTTACACTCACCCAACAACAAACTCCAAATTACATACATACTTGGGGTGACTTTAAATATATACTAAAATCTATTAGAATATGACATCCCCTTTGAAAAGGAGGTTACTATTAGGTGGATGAAGACACATAATATTTATAAAAATCTAAAGGATTGGGCTGAGCATACCAACACTAGGTCAAAAAGGAGGATACTAAATCCTACACCATCAATACTTTTATAGAATAGGTTCAATTTAGAATGTTGCTACTAAACCATTTATATGAGGAAAGTGAATTATTCATGTGAACAAGTATTAGGTCCTCATGCTCAACATCATCCTATAAGGTAAGAATATTTTGGATCTCAAGGACATCATTACCTTTAACCTATCTTAGTAGGTCCCTAGGGTTCGTGTTTGCATAAAATTATACATGATGTCTTATTTAGTGGAACCTACCTATTCCATCATCAATTTTATAAGCACTGATTTCCCTTATTTTAGGTCTAAAGGTTATTCTATTTATATGGTATTATCAAAATTATATATCCAACACTTTGGGCATCACATCAAAGACATCTACAACATTTATACCCCCCATATACTTAAAAATTAATGACAAGTCCATGCCCAAATTATTAAAAGAGGTGAGGACATTCATCATAGACATATGTACCTATTAGTACTATGAATACCAAATATTCATTAGGGTATGAGTCATCTGGGGACCTCCCGTCAAACAACCCTACATTATCTCATACTAGATGGTAAAATAGGAGATCACTTTATAGTTGGTCAATGGCATAACTAGTATCTACTTTGGTAGGAGAAAGATGTCATATCCCCCACTCACCATCATCTTAAGGAACTATGAATATAAAATATTGTTTTCTATTTAGGCCATGTATATACACATGGACTCATTTAATCTTCCCCTTGATGAATATAGGCAATGTGATCTTCATGGAAAAGTGAAGGTTCATTGGAATATTACCAAACTAGGCTAAACAATAATTACTACCATGATAGCCACTGAGATTATGCCTACCATCTAAAACTTTCCAATGATGTTAAGGTGATTGTCAAGGTTGAAATAATGTGACCACAAAGAGTAATACCTACAGGCACCTCCCAGGTAAGCTAAACACATGCCACATCTTCCCTTCATTTTTATAGCAGCTTAGATTCTGAACATATTTACCCTCAAGCTCAACCTTTAGAGTCCCTTGAGGCTTGAAATATAACATTATTCACATCAAGGAAATAACTTACATCTTTTCATATTTTTCCAACCTAGGTTCAACCTTCTTCTATGGTTTCCCCTAGAATTAATTTTGTAGTTTATCTTATTTCCTTGGCTTTTGTAGATCCTTGTGCTCTTGTTTCTCATCCCCCTCTATTTTTTTATACACCAATGTGGTTTAATACTACAATAATTATTAATAAATCCCATATTATTAATATGGTATTTATTAGTAATCCACTTTCTATACCTATTGTCATAGTGGATCCTACAACTTTGGTTCCTCCCATTGCTCTGGTTGTCCCTGCAATTCCTTTAATCACAAGTGCATAAGTATACCCTAATTTTACAACCTCTAGTTCTCTAATGATTTATATTACAATATTCATTAGAAACCTACCAACTTTGTGTGTCAAAAGGGTATACAACATGCATATCTCTACACCTCAGGTTCCTTTTAATTCTGATCCTTCAAGTGTAATAGTGCAACAAATAAAAATTCAATAAAATCATACCAAACAATTGAAGTTTATTTCCCTTAGGCTATAAATATAACCTAAATATTCACCTATAACATCATCTTACGATTCCATCTCCCTCACACCTGATTACCTAGGAAAGGTTTTAATAGTCCATTTCCTATTTCAAGATGAACACTTAGTTCCTAGGTGTTATTTCTCCCCAAGTTTATATGGATCAGGACCAAATAATGTCACACTTATTCCCTTAGATATATCCTTCAACCATCTTTTTATTTTCAACCATGCTTCTCCCTCCATATTCCATCCATATTTATGTCCCTTATCCATTTTTACCACCTCCACCCATTCCTACACCATCCACTTCATATGTTACCTCATATTCAATAACCTTAAGACTAATTAAGGGATAATGATGGATTAGTCCCTCAGGAGTTCAAGGATCATAGAGACCCAAGATGGTTTAACATGGGGACCCAAACATCCAACTTTGTTTTGATAAATATTTTAGGAGGATGAGGATGATCATGATCCAAGCCTTCATGTAGGATGGAGACCCTATTATATGGATGAAAAATCAATCTATATTCTCTCTCATAAAGAAAAGAACCATGACTAGAGAGGAGAAAATTATAGAGGACCTGGTCTCTATGGTGTGAGTTAAAAATGACCTCTAAGAGAAATTGGGGACTTTAGAGTCTCAGGTTAAGAGCTCATTCCCAATGGGCCTAATTGTTAAGGAAGATATTGCACTTATATAATATTTTTCAACCTTTGGGTAGATTTTTGGAGTTATTTAAAAGAAAAATACTAAAGAGCACAATAATACTTGGACTATATTATAAGGATTGATAACAAGTGAAAGAAGATGGAAGTTATCATCAATAAGGGGATGTTTCCTAAGCTTAGAATCATGCCCCTTAGGGATTTTAACTTATATGAGACATTTTTAGGGAGTATGAAAACATCACTTAAGTATTAGATCAGGGACATTTAGGCAACCATTAGGTCCTTGGATAAAAATAAAAACCAAATACTTTCTTTCTTTAAGGAGGTGAACATAACTATTCTCTTATCCTAATGGTGCTTTGATTAACATAAATAATTTTGATTCCACCTATAACACTTCAAAATAGCCATGAGGAAGAGGGTGAAAAAGGCCAAAAGGATAGAGCTTAGGTTATTATATATCTTTCCACATAATTCACAACCAACATCAGTGAAGTCAATGTAGTCAAGTCTTCTCTTGAGGCTCATAAAATGACACATGATAAATTACTGACATAGGTTGAGTAAATTACTAACACAGGTTGAGGTTTTATTTAGGGAACCACCTATCAACCTACCCAAGCTTAATATAGAATAAAATATCATTATGTAGAGACTCATAATTCATCAAGACAACTAGATGCAATTTGGAAGTGGTCCTCCTCTAGGAACTAACTAATGATATTGCCATTTCTATTGTGGTCCTAAAATGGAAAGTAGTTTTCTTATTTTCTAACTCTTTCACTTATTTTGTCTCTTTTTGGGCATGACAATGTATTGTTGTAACAACTTAGCCATGATGGCCTAGACCATATTTTCATGAAAATAAGTGGCATAACTCTTCTATTTTATATAAGTACTACTTTGTAGTATTATTTTAGGGTCTATAATTTTGTAACAAAAGGCACAATGAACTATTATACCTACAATTTTACATTATTGGTTTTCATTACATTCTATTATTTCTACTTTATGGATTCCTTCAAATATTTGTGGAGGAAATGGAGAATATTGATTTAAAGTACTATGATATGAGTCTATCTATAATGTATGTGTCTAATTAAGATGAGTTATATGTTATTATAATTAATTACTATGTTTTCTCTTATTTTTAAAGTAATTATAATATTTTGTGTATTAAATAAATATTATATGTATTTATTTATGGAATAAAACTATGGGAACTAAGCACATAATGTTTCATTTTATTCTATTTCTTAGATGGTTGAAGTTTGAACAGATGTGAAATTTAATATATAATGGTTAAACTATAGCTAGGCTCATACTCAGTCTTAGAAATTGATGTCTCTATATTCACCCAAGAAACATTATCTCTCTGCCTTACCCTTTCCCCTCCTTTTTTTCCTTTAGTCGAAATTCTAAATTAATCTCCTTATACTAATAAGCTATGTTTTTTAGATTATTGAGGTCATAGATTCTTAGGTTGGTAAGTCTGTTTAAATAGTGTTGAGTTTTTGGTGATAGAAATGCATCTTTCAGAGACACATTCTAGGTAGGATACATAATGAAACCCAATACCTACAACTCATTCCCTATACTACATCAAAAATAGTCCTAAAATAAGAAGGAAAATAACCTTTACTCTCTTCAAACTTTTGATCATACCTAGTTTAATAGTTATATTCTGAGGTCTCAACACTCCTTTATGGAAGATTCAGGAGGAAAGGTTTCATAACTAATAATGAATTGATCCATACTATGTGGCTCAAAATGAGTCATTGTGGTATATTTATGGGTAATGGAAGTGTTTTGGTTAGAATTAAAGGGGTATGGGAGTATTTTAAGTGTACTAAGTTTATCCCTTATAAATTAGATTATTTCATTATACTAGTCAAATCATCTTATGATTTTAGCTATAATTTAGGTGTAGAACTCACCTCTAACAGTGAAGGTCATGTTGTTAGAGTTGAGGTAGTTACAAGTAGTTTCAGAGGGATCCTAATTTTTTGAGTTAATACCCTATCTTAGTTTATAGGTTTGAGGAAAAAGAGTTTGGAATTAACTCTCTACATTTTTAGTGGATTTATTATTCCAACTAAAGGAGGTTTCACTTAGAACTTGGTGGTTCCTTTTATAGGTTTAAATATCTAAAGTCCTCTTAAACTCTTGTCTAGGCATGTTTATGGGTATATATACTCATAGAATAAATAAAATATATGGGGAAGATGGATGAAATAAGAGAAAATATGATTAAAAAAGGTGAATCCCTACACATTAGATTCACCAATTTTTATACACTCATAAAGAGACACACTACTCTTCACATACTTAGCATATCAAGGTCTAACCAAGAAAATTGATGAATGGACAAAAAGATGAGGGGTATAGAGAATTGGCTAGTTGGGATGATGTGGTTGAGGGATTTGTGTTGAAGGGATAAAAGAACATGTTGGTTGGGTTGAGGTATGGGAATAGGGTTTCTCATGATGGGTGGCAAGGGATGCTCATGGTGATATAAAAAGAGTTCACTATAATTAAACTACTCATTTAGAGTGGTGAATTGAGAAGATATATAATACCAATAACCATAAATGTGGATGAGAATAAGGTAGTAAATTTCTTGGTCGATGTTTGGCTTAGGGAATTGGGAAAAGGTGTGTTAAACAACATTAAGAATTTGGTTGGTTTGATTGGGTTGACCTTAAATAGCCAATGTAATTTGAAAATAAAATGAAATAGGATAAGGATAGACCCAAGGACAAAGATAAGAGAATGTGAGGCTCAAATTTAAGGTTATTAACTTGGCATGTTAGGATGCATATATGTCTCACTATCTGGGGTTTTATTGGGTGAGCTTGCTCACCAAGTACATAAATATATCTAATTATAAATTTTTGGAGATGTGTGGAGTGAAACATTCTAGTATAAGGCTATAATTAATGTCACATTAAAGGGTACCTACTAGTATGGGAGTTAGTACTCTAGGGAATCCTTATGGAGATAAGGTCACTCAAGGTGTATCATCTAATGATTAATGCTGGTTTGGAATGGGGAAGCATATATATTGTATTTATTTATTTTTTAATAAGTAAATGATATTTTTTAAGGTTGGTATCAAGGTTTTGTACTTATGCTTGTCTTGACAAGGTTTGGTTTGAATTTATTTTTGTGAGATTTTGGCAAGGTTTTGAAATGAAAATAAAATTATGCTACTTGATAAAATAAAATAAATTGACATAAAATAAATTAAGAATTCAAAGAAAAATAAAGGAAATATTTTTTCTCTTTTTTTTTCTTTTAAATTTTTAAAGAATGCAATGCTACTAAACTAAAAATTAAATAAAAAGTCCAGCTTACTGATTTTGACTATTTCCTTTTGATTTATTAATGCAAAGTTTCACTTATATACTTTAAATGAATACTTTTTATATATTTTAAAATTAAAATAAATTAAAGATAATATGAAATCAATATTTTAAGTATTCAAATGAATAATCGTATCTAAAAGTTAGATTGGATTTGGGTAACATTTTTATGTTTTTAAAGTCTAATTTATATATATACAAACTAGAATGCAAGTTTTGAATATTTTTGGTTGTTTTACATGACACTAAATGATATACGATTGAATAAATTTAAGTTTAGAATTATTAATTTTGAATTTAAAATAATGTTATTTTATCATGCAAATAAATAAGCTAATTATAGTATGTGATCTTTTATTTTTTTGATTTTATAGACTTTGATGTATGTGTCTTTATGTGTGAATGTGAGATAAGAGAAAAATAAAAGTGAAATGGTTTTTTTAATATAAATAATGATGATATTAGCCTAATATATCTTAATTTTGATGAAAATACTACATTTCTTTTTTATTTTGATATGCAAATGCAACTAGAGAAATGGAAACCACTCTTTTCAAATGCAAGATAATGAGAGAGAAATTGATGTTTTCTTATTTTTAAAAATTTTATTAATATTTTTTAAATTAAAATATATCATAACATTAATAAAAATAATCTAATAGGCAAATACATAATAAGAAATATAAAGCAAATCCTCCAATTTGACCAATGTTGAGATCAATCAAAAGTTAAGAAATAGTTGATGTAAATGTAAAATCTTTAGGTAGCTCTCTTTTGTTCAATTATGATCTTATTAACTCTTTGAAAATAAGTATGACAAAAGAATGAAAGAACAAAGACACAAATTTGAATAATCAAGTAGTTGATTGTGATTGGATTGATTCATGAACATCAAAGAAATGGTTGTAGACTCAATGAATTCCCTTCTCCAATACTTATGTAAAATTACTAGAAGATTATTATATAATGAGGCAAAGTATATACAAAAAAATTAGGTTGGATATGGCTCTAAAAAATTATAAGGATCAATCTCACTCAAAAAAATTAGATATGAATTTATCATAAAAGTTAAATACTTATAATGAGGAGAATAATTTATGACATAGAGTTAACTAAAGACTGACTTGGATGGTCAAGTTAACTTGGAGGTAATGGAGAATGAAAAAAAAAAAAAAAGACTAAGAGTAAACTAGACATAAAGAAGGTAAAATCAAGAATAAACAATAAAAAACATAAAAAAATAAATAAATAAACATGTGAAAATGCAAGTCTCGACAATATATTTTAAAATTTTCATATTTCAAAATAGAATTATTAATACAAATATTTTTTCCATCATTAAAACATTATTTGTGAGATACAATCTAAAATGCCATGCTTGCAGGCTAGAATTGAAACTTTGCATGGGATTGATATGTGTAATAGTTGAAGTATTTCAAGTTACAATCCTATTTGAAATATATTTAACACTTTCATATTAAAATAGAACTCAAAACATTATAAACTCATGGTATGCATTATACACTATCATAGTAGAAATAAATATTATCTCCATGTATGAAAATAAATATAAGTCATTAAAAATATGTAATATGATAAATTAATATGTGTTTTCCTCCAATGATAAAAATCCATCAGCAAGAAATTAATTTGTTTCCAAATTCTCATTTCATGCACATAAAGAATATTATATATTTGCAACTGTGTATGTCAACATTATTTATTATTTTAAAGAAACAGAAAGAAAATGAAAATAATCAAATTAAAGGACAATATATGTAATTTTTAATATGGGAAATATCATTAAATATTGTAATCTAAATTATTTTATCTTCCTATTATCTTTAAAATAAGTAGTAAAATAATTAATAAGATTTAACAAATTAAAAAAGAAGCATTTGAAATTTTACATAACTAAAATAAAATTAAAAAGAAAATATTAAAATAGATAAGCCTAACTCGATTACCTTTAAATGATTAACTACAAAAAATTAGTTGAAGTGGCTTTCTCGCATGCATCTTATATGACTAAAAAAACTTCTGAAGTTGACTAACTAATAATTAAATGAAAATGTAAGAATATGAAGAATTCCAAAAGCACCAAATATGATGGATACATCCAATAAATATATGCTTAGAAAGATTAAATTGAGCCAAAATTAATATTAAATTATAAATGATTGTATATCTAAATTCCAATACCAGGTTTTTCATCTCAAGAGTTTTAATCACTCTACTATCATTCCATTAACAATAATCCTCATCCTTTTTACCAAAATTTCCTCAAGGTTTTAAACACCTCACTAATCAAAAGTCCCTAGTTCACCTGCATAAATTCAACTTCCAAATTCACAATTACATTTGGTTTTAATCATCTTAAGGATCTATAAAAACTAACACATTTAAACACAGTTAAGATCTATGCAAATCATTCACATAAAATATGTAAAATAACATAGAAATATCTAAACCTTTAGGTAAAACCTAATTTACACCATTCAAGGTTTTGACATTTGTATTTACATAAATTTTTAGTTTGAGACTTTAATACTTAATCATAAAAATTCATTAATATTTCAAAGATCAAACCTAACCATTACTTCATCCTTTAGAATATAGAATTCCTTAATACTATTTTAATGATAATTACCATGTTGTAAATAAATGACTAAAACTTAATTTATACTTTATCTTTGAATTACCATAAATTTACCCCTTTTAAACATTACTAATTATTAATATGAAATTTATTCATCCTAAAAATCTAAAACCTAACTAGCCACTACATGTTTTACAATCCAAATTTTTGTTCATCCTACAAAGCTAAAGCCTAACCATTACTTCATTCTTTAAAATACAAATTTTTTTAATTAAATATTTAAACAAAAATAAATTATATAACATTTTGAAAATAAAATCCCCAATTAAGTCTACCAATATCATTAAAAAAAACCTATACTAATATCATAAAAAGAAATCTAGAGATCATAAAAAAAATAGCCTTATAAATCTAAAACCTAACCATCTTTCATTCTTTTGAATATAAAGTTTCATAATAAAATTTTCTTTTTGTACATAACATAAATCCTATATTTTTAGGTTATAATATTTTCATTTCCACAAGTTTTATAGTTGTCAATTATAATATTTGATTGTACTAAATTTTCACCTGGCAATTGCTTAAACCTTTCAAATAGAAACTTCCTAATTACATTTATATTTTAAAATTATTACAATGAAAATGTGAATGATATATATTATTTAAATGATAATGAGAAATACATGTAAAATTATTATGATGATTGCAATTTATAAAATAAATTAAATATGTAATTTAAGGAAATTTCCATTTAAAAAAGTAGAACATATGTTATGGAAAATCCTTCTTATTTTTCCAAATTATGGATATGATGAAAAAATAGATTGTAAAAATATTGTTTGTGTGTTTAATGGCATAAATATTCTTTATTATTATTTATTTCCTTCCCATTCTATGCTTAATGCTTGTAAACATTAAAATGTAGAATTTCCCTCTTCCTTACTGAAGCTTATAAAGGTGTCTCATGTTGATAGTGAGAATAAACATCATTATCATCCCCATTTATTAATTGCTCATATTATTTATATGATGAGGATTTTTTTTAAATTACTAAGACAAAAATCAAATTTTATATCTAAAATATAGGGATAATTCTCACTCCATGCCATTAAACCCCTTTGCACCCATGATTATGAGTTATCTATTTCCACATAACTTTATCTTTCCTAAATTTAATTTTTAATATAAATGATGATACCTCTAGATAGAACCTAAAAAAATATGATTCTTTTGAAGATTATGCTCATGATGAGATGTTCACTGTTAAAACATTTAAAATAAGATTAGTAGGTTGTGCATTGAATTGGTTCAATACTTTGCCTAGTTGATCTACTAATTCTTTTCTCATATTGATAGACATGTTTTTATAACATTTGTTATTCATGAAGGCCCTAGGATCACTCTTGGACAATTAGTGTCCATTAAACAAGATAAAAATGTGTGGATAGCTAATTTTTGTATAATCCATGTTTTCATTTCATATTTTTCATGATTTTATGCATTTAACTTATTTTTGTACATTTTTATCTTTTCAAAACACTTTCCATCACAACATTATGTCTTCCATGTTTCCTCATACACCTATCAGATCTATCAATTTTATGGAGTAGGATGCAATCTATCTTTGAGAATTTTTATATCATGACCATAATTGGCAATCTATGATTCTAGTATGAACATAATCGATAGTGTCCAATTCTGGTCACCTACATTTTGTAAGTTTATTTTACTTATGTTGATTTTGTGTGACTTGATTGTTGGTTCTCACTATTTTTCATGGTCAAATTATGTGTGAATATGTATTTTTGAAACTTATATAGATAAATGTACCTTAATTTATTTACAATTCCCAATAAATTACAATAAATTTGGGATCTCCTTCATTCAAAAATATGTTGCACATTGAGTATCTCTATTAAACATTTGTTAATGAGCCTAAATGTTGATCCAATATTATACTCATCATTTATTCAAATATTTTACCTACAAAATTTTATCAAAATATGGATGTTTAACAAAGCATATAATTAAATTTGATTATGTATAAAGAGAAGGTGAAGTCCTTTATCTCATTTAGGTTTGGAACATTCATGAAGCACTAAAAATAAAGGGAGACCTAATTTTGAGCATGTAGTTACAATAGGTGTTAATAATTAGTGTTTCATGTGAGTATGTTTGTTAATATAATGTGTGTGAAAACAATGTACATAAATAACCCACATTAAACTAGAGATATGAGAGAGATATTATGGATCTTGATGTTGTTGATGATAAAACTTGACTCTTTATTTGTAGGAGTTCAATAAAATATAAGTTTGTTATATTTTTGAGAAATAAATTAATCAATTTTTTTGAATGTAAAACTCTAACCAAAATATTATTTGATATCAGAGAAACTCAATGTCAAATCCAAGAAAGCCATGATGTTTTTAAATTAGTAAAAGGGGTAGATTAGCTTTTCCATTTCCCTAGTGAATGACAAGGTCTATGCTTTAATATGTGTTTATTTTTAAAGCATAGATTAATATTAGATAGTAATGTGATTAAGTATTTATGTGTGTGTACATACGTACACGTGCTTTAAGAGGTTGAGAAGAGGAATGTTTTTTACAATGGTTTGTATAGTCCATGTCACATTTCATGTGTTGGTTAAATTGTAGATGCTGAAATAGATTAGTGGAATATGGATGTGTTGGCATGAAAATTTGGTAGAGGATAAATGTGATATTTTCAGTCAATTGTTATGGGATAGATACCCTTTCCTATTAGTAGGTGGAGATAATTTATTGAAAACCAAAAAAATGCCACTTAAAATTAAATTATATACAATCAAAATGGTGTTTTTAATGAGGTTTGTATTTTTAACCCAAAAGCACAAAATGGTGGTAGAAATGAAAAATGGAAGAAAGATGTGGAAAAATAGATGTGTAGAAAGATATCAAGTTGATAAAATTAGTGTGTTAAACTTATAAACTTACTAAAACTACCAAAGGAAAAGGTGATTTTAATAAGATTAAATCTCTTTCATTCAATGGGTAAGAAAGACATTATGCATTCATACAAACACAAAATATACACCAAAATAATCACTTATTTCTTGAAATACGAAAATGATAATTGCTTTATATTTATTAAAAAAAAAAATAGCACTATTGTTTTTACCCTACTGAGATTTCACTAATATAGAAATAAAAAATGTAAGTTTAAAGAAGAAACATCATAATTAAATTTCTTTGCCTTGATTATTTAATTATAATTTTAGTGATATGTTGATAGAAATGATTAGAATACATGTAGATTATACATATACATATTATCTACTCATAAATTATGAACACAAAGTTTGAAAAATTCTTGTTTGTATTGATCTTTGTTGAATTACAAGCACAATCTCCTCTTTCAATAGTCTCTGGAAAAGTTTGACTATCAAAAAACCATTATGATGAGCCTTGAACTTGTATTTATAGTTAGGAATGGGTAGTTATATTACATAACCACATTTTTAGAATTTTTATAATATTTTAAAATAAAATTATCTAATTAAAAGAAAAGAAAATTTGAAAAAAATATGTTAAACAATTTACACAACTTGCAAAAGTGCATTGGTGTTTTTACATGACTCGCAAAAGTACAAAGATGAATTTACATTAATTACCAAAAATCATTGAAAATTTTTCATGATGAAAAATTACAAAAATGACTTAGTATATTTGCATGAAGTATAATGTGTGAATTAACTATTATAAAAAAGGTACAATGCAAAATTATAGGAATGACTCAACAGATACAAGTTTGTAAGAAAAACCAAAATATGATGCAACATTATTCTTTATCATCTTCATTGTGGAAGATTTGAATATTATCCTTCTTTGAAATATAAATATTTTTTTATTCATCAAATTTATCCATAACTTCTTTGACTCTATCTTCATTTGGGCCATCTAAGTGTATAAAGGTAATTTATGCTTCATAATGTAGTTCTATCATTTGTTGTGAAATTTGTTAAAGCCTTTTTAAAATTGAATCAAGGTTAGCTAAGTTGTTATGATACTTGAACAACTAAAGAATATATTTTTAGTTTAATTCAAACTTTAGAGTTAATATTTTCTCAATATTCTCTTTGAATTGCTTAGTGATAACTTCTCCAGGGACTAATTCATTGTCATTCAAAAATGTGTAATTCAATTTACCAATTGTTCTTAAAATATTAAGAGTGGCATCACCTCATATTGAATTTTATTTATTAAATTTATTGATACTTTATTAAACTATGTGGATTCTAAATTTGGTAGCTCCCAAAAATTCAGTGAGTTCTACAATATTTTTTGCTTCTATAACTCCTTCAATGAAATCATCTGGATCTATATATGATAAATCTTCTAATTATGGAAGAATCTATTTCCACTTTGTTATTTATTCTATATACATGTATTTATATCCAATTGATTAATCATACTATGCTTGAATTTTAGAGTAGATAGTCATAGCTACATTGATTGAAGTAGCTCCTCATTGTAGAATTTTCTCTAGCCATTCTTTTGTACTTTTCCCATTTGACAAAATTGTTCTACCACATTAAGAGTTTCTTCATGAGTGATTTGAGAAATAACAAGGAAATAATATGATTGAATTATCTTGATCAATTTTTATACCACCAAGTCTAGTTGATCAAATTTCTCCTTAAGTTGATCTTTAGTCACTTTGTCTTGATCCATCTTTTCAAAAATAGTTCCAATTACTGGTTGAACGTTTTCTTTCATTCATTCAGTAGTAGCCTTTCCTAGATGTATCTTTTAAAATTGATATTTTTAAGCACTAATATTGTCTTTATCCTTCTATGTAGGAGGAAGTTCTAATTTTGAATATATATCTACCTTATCATCTATGATTATTCTTGACATAGTTTTAGGTTTCTTAGTTCTTCATGAAGAGAGAGTTGCTAGAGCATTGAAATAAATCTCTTCAAGTTTAACAATTTTCTTGATTTTATTTACTACTTAATTAAACCCATAATGAATCTATGCATTCAAAGGAGGTTATTGTATAAGATAAGAGTTAAATTTAGTTTGAGTCAAATTTTGGGTCTTTTCTAGTGTAGTTTCACCTTCTTTTTTTGGAGTATCTTTTAGAGATTTGGGTGAAAGTTCAATATGAAATTTAGTATCTTATGGAGGAGGCATAGGCAAGGAAGTGTTAGGTCAAAGAGGAATAGAGGATGAAATAAATAGTGAAGTATCTAATGTAAGGAATTATTGATTTGTATTTGTATCTAATGTTTATAATTGAACAAAACTATCAAAGGGAACATCTTATGAATTAGAAATACTAGGATAACAAGAATATTTTTCTCCTAGCCTATTTATATTGAGTTTGATAGGCCTATGAATTTGAGAAACATATGAAACAACCTTAATTTCTATTGCCTCTTCTATTCTTATAGTGTATTTTCTTACATCAACTACCTATGATGTTCTAGATTATAATTGGTGTTGTTTTGGGAAATTGCCAATTTCAACTTCTTTTTGTGGTGATGAAAATCATAACTCATCAATGTTTACTCCTTTAATTTTTCACCACACTAATGTCTTTTTAAGAGCAAATTTGTGTTCTACTTATGAGAGAATTTGACACTTTTCTATTCTAATAAAATTTTGGAAGTGGTTTTAATTCAATTTTTCCTTTTTGTATATTGGATCTAACATATCCCCATCATATGATTTTTTATATAAGTTTCCATGGATATCCTCATATTATAGGGGTTTTTCTCAAACATCTGAATTACATATAGCAAGAATGCATCATTCACTCTACAAAAATTATGATCACTCTATTTTAAAGTGAGTTGATGATAGAACTCATATATCTTTAAAGTCTTGATATTTCCTAATATATTCAATCCATCATAAAATCTCCTTTTAGTAAAAACATAAACAAGGTAGGAAGTCATGAAGAACTTAGAATTCATGTTGACTTTTATCAATTGTTTGTAAATAGAATAATTGATGAGTTGTCCCCAATTTATATATTTTTAATTTTTGTAAATGATCTAGATATATATGTGTATCCAATTATAAAAACTCTATGCAATTAGAATTATAACTAATCTATGCAAGAATGCAATCATATCATTGACCTCATATGTGAATTCAAACCTAGATATTAACTTTGGAATTCTTGTTACCAAATGATTTGATTTTATCAACCAATATTTGATGACCCATTTGGAACATAAAAGAGTGTTATCTTCCCATAATTATTATGCAGGAGTTGGAGATAGGTCAAGAAAGGATTCTATGTCTAGTAACTAAATAAATTTATGAATATGTTTCAGTGTTAGGCATATAACATATTATCCTCTTTAGTTCTCTCCTCTCACAATAATAATGATTATCCATGGATATAGCAGATTATGGAAACTACATTGATGTTAGGAAGGTGGTTGACTAAGTTAGTCCACTATCATTAATGCTTTGAGCATAGTATGTATTATGGACCCCATTGATTCTTTTCCAAAATTCATCCATATCAATGTGACCTAAGTTAGTATCAGATATGTTTTCAACATTAAATTCCAAGTGTGATTGAAAAATGACTCAAAATTGATACTCAATATCTATACCTTATTCACTATGAGAACCCTTTTATAGGAGTATTAGTTAGAGGATTTTTATTTGAGGTTTTTTTTATTGGGGTCCTAAATGTTGACATCTGATGTAGAACAACTACTTGTGAGAAGAAAACTAGTACCAAAATTAATCCTACAAAGAGGCAAAAAACAAAATATGATTTTACAAGAGGCGGAGTCTACAATATCTTCTAGCTACTTGATTAGGATTTGATGGGTGAAAGACATGTATCAAGTTTCAGATGGTGTTGAGCATGTAATAAATTTTGGAGGGTGTAAGGCATAGATTAGGTTCTGTGGGGTGTTGAACACACTTCGAGTTTTAGGACATGTTGAACATGACTCAGGTTTCATAAAGTGTAAAGCATGGCATGAATCATGATGAAGTTTATAGTAGGTTCAAAAGCTATGGGAGTGTTCATCAAGTGTTTGAGTATAATTTGAATCTGATGAAAATATAGACTAGACCCATAATTTTTTGTGGTAATTTCTTCAACCAATACAAAGAAATTTGAAGACTATTGTATGTTTTTGAAGAAAACCCAATTTCAAAAGGTTTTGTAAAAATATACCAATTCCAGAAAACTCAGTGTTAGATTAATAGTACAAACCCTAGACCCTCACTATTAGAAACAAGCCAAAATGAATATCCCACTATATCAATGATCACAAATGCAAAAAATGTAGTAGAAATGAGAATAACAAAAAAAGGGGGAGGAGGGTTTAAAAATGACTATAAAAAAACTACACATGTGGTCGAAAAAAATGGAATAATGGTAGAAATAGAGGGGTGTAAAGAAAGATTTAGGATTTTTAGGGTGAAAGACACATTTTAAGTTCCATAAGGTGTTGAACATGTTTTAGGTTCAAGGGATTGTAAGACACATTCCATATTCCATGGGGTGGAAATCACCACTCAGGTTCTGAGTGTAAAACAAACTATGGGTTCTAGGGAGTTTAAGACATGTCATGGGTTCTTTTGGGTGTAAAACACCACTCAGGTGAGGTGTCTAAGACACCTCACAATTTCTAACGAGTTTAAATACATTTTTCCATTTTTTTTCTAATTTTTTTACCATGTTTTGATTTATTTTGAATTTATTTGACCAATTATGACTCAAAGCTATTTTTTTAACTTTTTGACACTTTTTAAAAAAACTAATACAATATATGGCTCTAACTGGGTATATTTAACTACAAGGGATGGATAAATAACTCTAGAATCTAGTTTCACATATAATGTTATTTCATTGGGATACAAAGTTAATTAAATTTTGAAAAAAATTATGTTAGAGATAAAATAAGAGACTGTAAGGAAAATACCAAATCTAAAAAGGAGACAACATGAAACAAGATAAAACATAAATCAAGCCAAAAAGGACAATAAAAAGAAAACATGACCAATATTTCTATATACATATTTACATATAGGGGAATACCTACTTTTACCTGAAGTAATTCTTGATGTATTACCCATTATAGGGTAATGGTAGATGAGTACCATCATGATAATCTAAGTAGAAAGTATTATCTCCATAGAAATGATTGCTTTTGAAGGGGCCCATCCATAAGGAGTCAAATCCTAATTTCCCTTTGGTTCTCTCTGTTTATCTCATAAGAGAATGAGATCTCCTAACTTAAAAAATCTTCTATTTGATTTTTTATCAAAACTGTATTTTATTTGAGCTTAATGTTTGATAATTCATTAAACAACTCACACTCTATATTCTTCAATATTACTTTAATAAGACATTATTTTGTCTATGAGGATCTCAAAATTATGGTTTTCTATAGCCATGGCCAATTATAATGAAGGTAATTCAAGTGTTATTAGATCTTTTGCATCAATCCCATATATCAATTATAATGGGAACATGCCAATGGATTTATTTGGTGTTATACAATATGCCCATAGTGCATCATAAAAATTCTTGTGCCAATTTCTCTGGTTCTTATCAACCAACTTATGAATGATGGTAACCAATATCTTATTGTTTGATTTTTCTTGTCCATTTCCCTATGGATAATAATTTGAAGAGTGGGATTATGAGATGCCATATCCATTGTATAACCCAATCACCTATGATGAAGATAAATTTAAATCATTTTTTATCATGATCTTATATGGGACACCATAGCTCACTAGAATATTCTCTTTGATGAAATTATAAACAACCTCTAAATTTGTCTATTTAACAGGATTTGTCTTTACCCATATAGTGAAGTAGTATGTTGTAGTGAGAAAATGTGTGTGTCCTAAATTTTAATGAGAATTAATAGTTCTTACAAAGTCCATAACCCATTATTAAAAAGGATCCTTTATCAATATTGGCTTTAGAGGAAATGCTGCAAGTTTTGGTTTCCCAATGAACTATTGACAAGCCTTAGATTTCCTCACCCATTAATAGGAATTATTGAATAATGTATGATAATATTAGTTAGATATTAAGATCTTGTAAGCTATTACCAGAGCAAAAAAAAATTGCAAGCTTGATCATGAAATTCCTGTAAGAGTTTATTTTATTATTCATTATTAGAACACCTCAATAAAAATCCATCAATACTCTTTTTGAATAATGTACCATCCTAGATCACATATTTTATAGATTATAACTTGATGGTCTTATATTTTTTAACATTAAAGTGGGATGGACATTATCAATAAATCATAAGAAAGTGATATTTTCAAACCATTCATTAGTATAATCTAAAAAAATAATAACAAGAAGATTTTATTTATTTTGATGATCTAAATCTAGTGAAAGGGTTGACCAAGAATTTTTTATTCTGATATTAGTTTACATAACTCTTTTCCTTAAATAAATTTTGAAGTTTTGATTTTAAGATCTTATTCTTGAACTTTAGTGATCCAGTTTCCCCTTTTTGAATTGTTGGCCATTTTTGGGCCACATACCAAACTTTAAAGAGATAAGCAAAGTTCATATGAAAAGAAGGACCAAATTACTTAAGGAGAAGGTCATGATGTTGCAAATATTTTAAAACACTTTAAGTAAGCTTAAAGTGTTATCTAATTGATCTTCAAGGAATAGTTCTACATTTGTAGATGAAGGATCCAATAGGTTCTCATAATGGTTCAAGCATTCAAGAGCATGGATCAGATTGAAAAAATCTTGGAAATTTATAAAAATCTTAAAAGATTGATTAAAAGATGAATTTGGCAAGTTTAAAGACCAGACCATCATCAATACATCATGTATAAATGAGAAGACTAGCTTGCTTGTGCATTTAATAAGGGCACCTCAGAAAGTTACATGAGCAAAAATTTATATCACCATGGATTTATTCATGTCAAGAAAATGTTCTAAAAATTTCATACCCACATGAGCTTTCTACCTCAAAATCTAAGTGTTTAAAGTTGAACTTATGGTATAAGATGTTCACACAAATGTCAAGTTTGAGCTTTGTAAAGTAATTGTTTGGGTCCAAAAGGTCCTTAAAAGGTTTAAAGTGTATCAAGATCTAATGATACACCTAAGCTCACATACTAACACATGAGATCTAATGATTTATGCTAGGGTTAAAAAATTCAAAATGTCCTTGGGTTAAACCCTTTAAAGAGCTATAAGTTGGGCAAGATCTAACAGTGTAGATCAAACAAGTAATGATCCAATGATATGAGCTCAATAACCAATAAGGTGGGCCCAATGAGATATATATAGATATAATAATCTAGTACATCTTGATCCAATGGTCTAAGATGAAGTCAAAAAGTCAAGGAGCTCAAGAGGCCACCATGTGGCACAAGCATAGAAGCAGATAAATTATTAATAAGATCATGGGATCAACATGTGATTGACAAGTGACATGAACATCTTTAAGCTAGAAAATAATTGATGGACTATGTTAATTCATACCAAGAAAATCAAATGGTGTGAGTGAAGCTATGTCAATAAGGATTCATGGGACCAATAGGAATAAAGATAACTGTGAGCATTTTGATTAGTCTGAGTCAATTTTCAATGCATAAAGTCAAATCAAGTAGTTTTTGACCAAAGAAAATATGTCCTATAGGGTCATCATTCCACCATTGAAGCTCGATCAAATGATAAGGAGAGGACATAGCCATAAAATCAAGTGATAAAGAACATAAAGGAATGCCATTGAGGATCAATATGGATCTTTGGTTCATAGATTTATAACATACAAGATCCATATTTTGAGGGTTGTAGTGTTGTTTAATGACTATTTTTGCTTTATTTAAAGAAGGGTCCATGTATATATGAATTCTTAGTTCTAGAAAAGATAGATGGATCTTTTTCTATACCTAATAGGATCAAGAAAAGGGGATATATAGTTTATAGGTCTGTATTAATATGACAACTATAGGAAAACTAATAATCTTAGATTGGTTTTCCATCTATAGTATGAACCTATGATCCAAACATGGAGATGGAGAAGACATGTGATTAATGAAAAGGGTCTCATCTATCCATGTGGCCCCATCCTTGAAAAATTAGGTACTAACCACCATTCATGACATGGCACTATCAATTTTAGGATTCAAGGATTTGATCCTCATGAGAAATTCAAGTGGGATTAGGGTCCCAAGGTCATAAAATAGTGGTTGAATAAGTAGTTGGGTTATTTATTCTACTAAAATAGACTTTGTCATCATGCTAAAAAATCCATTGTCTTCTAGTAGATCTCTCAGATAATGAGAGGAGCTCGAGGACTATTGTAACAAGTAAGGGTTAGCTTGTTGGAAGAAGGCTCATATACAAAAGGAATCAATGAACTATCATCATATTTCTTGATGACTAGAATCCCTTCTCCACTCTCTAATGCATGTTTCCATATCTATATTTTTTTGTTTATGCTATATATAGAGGCTTTAGATTCTAAAAAATGATCCCTCTATTGCCTCTCTTGGGCATGACTAGACTCTACCAAGATTGAGCTTGTAACCTCTCAAAATGAATAAAAGATTGTGTTTTTAGATTGTATTGCTTTGGTATAGTGTGTACATGTCAATTTGATTTACATATGTGGTATAAATCTCCCCTTGTCAAGTCTTGATCTCATCTAGTTACTAGTTGATCTTGTTATGTAAGTCATGTTTAATGTTCAAATATATTTTGATCAAGGCCCACATGTGGATACTTTGACTGGTTAGTGTCTTAAATTAGACCTCTTCATCACTTCTTAAAGCTTTTGATCATTTGGTGGACCTCTACATGAAATACTGATGCATGATAGATACTTGGAGTCCTAGAACTTGTCTTTTGCTTGTCTCATTAGTGTTTAATAGGAGCTCAAATAGAGTGGATCAACCATCATTTAGGTGCATCACCATTTTTATCTTAGGTTTCCATTTCAAGTTATCTCTCTCTCCCTTTTACTTGGTCATTAGTAGGTTTTAGTAGTGGAAGTGAGCTAAAATGATACATTAGACAAACTAGCCTCGTTAAAAATCCTAGAGGTCTGACCCCATTATAGGATACCCAAAGCCTAGGGTTAGTCCCATGTTGAGCTAAATTTATAAGTAGGACCTAAACACTTATGCTTCTAACTAGGGTAAAATCTAGACCTCCAATAGCTATGACATGCCCAGTGGGACAAAGGTTTAAAGTAATGGAAGGATTTATGGTGTTTTTCTTCTACACATCAACCTTTGGATGCAAGTGTGTAAACATTAATGGTGACTCTAAGTATTAATCAACTGGTTTAAGTAGCCTAGGTGCCTAGTCATCTTAATTTGGTATGTAAAATTAATCATCTTTTGATCAATATTCTTATTCTTTACCTCAAGTAAATAATGTTTGTGTTCCCTTAAAGTGGCCTTCAAATATCCTATCAAACCTATCATGGAATTTTTCCTCTTCCCACTCCATTATATGAACAAGGTCAGCTTCCTTTGCATTCAAAACAATCCTCTATTTCCCCTTGTCAAGACTAAACTTATCATATTACATCCTTATTAGGAGTCAAAAAAGCACTATTAGTTTGTATTAAGTTGATAAGGGAGATTGGTAAGGGTTGGATTTTTCTCCAATCATCCCTATCCATGTTCTACAAAAAATAAGGAGTGCTCTTTAGTGAGTCAAGAATAGATGGTTAGTTTATGAGGGATAACAATTGTCATCTTGTAAGGATGAGGACATAACAATGATGATAAACATGGTTCAAAATGTAGATAATGTGGTAATATCTTATGAGGATAAGTAGGCCCATTTGGACTAGTCTTATGTACCCTCTTCCCTCCAAGAGCCTCAAGCTCAACCTTCAAGAGTTTTTGATCAATCCTCTAGTCAACATTGTCAAAGTCCACCCTTCTCAAAACTCAGAGAGGTAATTTTAGACCAAGGCATAATAATCATGAAGATAAATGAGGGGGTTAAACTTTGACAAGAATTCCCTATTCATGCCATGGATGGGATAAATATCTTCTTGTAGGAGTTCTAGAAATTATGGGAATCCATTGAAGAAGTTGACTATCCACAGGTTGAAAAGCAAGAGATGAAAGGATGGTTATTATCCATTGAAAAAATGTTTGAGAAATGGGAGAAAGAGTATGTCAATCCTGAGATAATTAGTTTTCCCTCTCCTACCTATATGCCCATTCCCACTCAATAATATGAGGTCATCCCATCAAGGATCTTCTCTAGCACTTTTAACCCTAGATATGTCATGCCCTCACTTATGAGACCACCCTCTCCTATAACCATTTAAAAGGAAGAAAATTTGTCTACTCCATACCCATTTCCATCATGGAAATTAGTTCATAAGGGCATAAAGGAGGAAGTTCTAGTTGAGGTAGTCCAAGAACTAGTTTTGGTAGAA
Source organism: Torreya grandis (assembly GCA_037957365.1). NCBI lineage: Eukaryota > Viridiplantae > Streptophyta > Pinopsida > Cupressales > Taxaceae > Torreya > Torreya grandis. The sequence goes on along the minus strand of JARHVA010000598.1, from coordinate 4,868,213 downwards.
GAAGGGTTAGTTGTGTAAAAGATGAATCAAGTAACCATAGCTTAGCTCAATGAGCTTAGTGTAAAAGAGTTTAAATACTCTCCTTCCCTTCCTCAAGATCCACCAAAGAGATACTTTAAGGTCCTTAGTTGGAAGGATACTCTCCTACACTGTAAGCAAAGTGAACTTCTTCACCCTCCTACCATCTCTCTCATGAAGGAAAAACTTATTGTATAAAGAATAGAGGAGGAGCATGAAGTCAAAGATGACAATAAATAGGAAAAAACAAGTGTCTATGATGGATAGATCATGATAAGTAGTCCACTTCATCCAAAAGGGGAAAGTTAGGTTTATACCAGCCTTCTTGGCAGGGTTTTGACACTAATGAATTAGATCCTAATGAGGTCAACGCTCAAGATGAAAATAGAGTATATTTTAATAGAATACTAAAGTTCCATTCTAAATAGATCAAAAAGATGATCAAGACTAGGTATTTGAGGTGGGTACACTTCTAGATAAGGTGAAAAATTAAGATAGCCCTAATATTTTGGATCAAGAGGAAAGTAGATAGTTTGTAATGTTTTGAACCCTAGATGGTTAGATCAAACCTCATTTGTAGTTGAAGAATGAGATGAAACCTTGAATGAGGTTGGTGAAGAAAACATATTAAGGGCTCAAGTGATGCAATTTGATGAGCATATTAGTGAAGAGCATCAAAAGCATGATGAGTTAGACCTTACTTGTAAATATGAGCCTCCCATCTCTTTAGATGAAGAAGATAAATCTAGCTATTATAGATTAAGTCTTGATGAATTTGATATTGAAATCTTTTCCAATGACCAAGAGGAGGTTGCCTTTTAGGATGAACTTTAATATTTATATTCAAGTTTGGATGACACACCTCTACCTTCAGGTAAATAATTCTAAGAAGCTACTAATCAAAATGTGCATATTGAACATGATCCTAATGAGTCATTAGAGGTTATAATTATAGCTTTAGTCACATTAGAATAATTATTTGAGATATTAGGAGCATGCTATGTTCCTCTCTATGGAGACTATGATTTGATTGTGCCTAAGGAACATAATGATGGGGCATCAAAACATAGGAGTCAAGTGAAATATGATTGATCAATATTTGTATTGATAATAAGATTCCCTATTAGGTGCCTAGTTAAGTTGGAAGATGATAAAAAGGAGCCATCACATGTCCTTAATTCAGAGCAAAAAATTAAGCCATCAGATAAGGAAGTCACAAGATAACCCATAGTATAATTTGGGGTAAGCTTTGAAGAAGTGGACTAGTATGTCTACATTGGAGACATGTTTGTTCCATTTCATTCATTAGAGATAATATCAAAGGAGTCATAAATCAAGCATTCCAACTCACCTAACATGATCTACCCAAAGCAAGGTAATCTCTATCTTGGTTTAACACAAGTGAATGGTGCTAGGAGTTTCCCATTTGACCCAGGTGGAAAGTACTTATGAATTTTATCCTTGTATATATTAGAATAGTTTTCATGATTTTATCTAAGTGCCTTTATGCATGTTTGTTTAGTAGATTAGTTATTTTTCATTTCCTATAAGTGCCTATGTGTACTTGTATTTGTTTGTTTTATCTCTTCTGATCCCTACTTGTTTCAAGATAGGTTATAACAAGATTGGCAACTAGTTCTATCTTTAGATCAATACATTGGATCCAAGTAGAGACTCTATGCCCAATAGACTAGATAAGGCTTATGTTTGGGTTCTCTTTCATAGACAGGCATGTAACCCTTATGGGTCACCAAATATGTTGGCCATTTTTGGCCCACATACCAAGATTTAAAGAGCTGAGTAGAGTTATTATTTAAAGAAGGACCACATTACTTAAGGAAAAGGTCATGTTGTTCTAAAGCTTTTGAAATATTTTAAGTAAGATTAAAGTGTGATCTAACTAATCTTCAAGGAATAGGTATAAATTTGTAGATGAAAGATACAATATATTTTCATAATGGTTTGAGAATTTAGGAGCATGGACCAAATTGAAAAAATCTTGGAAATTCATTAGAACCTTGAAATATTGATCAAAATATGACTTTGCCAAGTTTAAGGACTAGACTATCATCAAGATGTCATGTGGTAGAAATGAGTAGACTAGCTTACTTGTGAATTTAATAAGTGCACCTCAAAAATCCACATGAGCCAAAAATTATATCACCATGTATTTATTCATGATAGGAACATGATCTATAAATTTCATGCCCAAGAATTCTTTCTACCTCAAGATCTAAGTGTTTAAAGTTGGACCTATGCTATAAGACATTCATGCAAGGATTAAGTTTGAGATCTTTAAAGTAAATGTTTGGGTCCAAAAGGTCTTTAAAAGGTTTAAACTTGATCAAGATATAATGGTCTATGTGATCTCTCATACTGACACATGAGATCTAATAGTTCATACTGGGGTCAAACAAGTCAAAAAGTCCCTAGGTTAAATCCATTTAGAGAGTTATAGGTTGGGAAAGATCTAACAGTGTGGATCAACCAAGCAGTGATCCTATGGTGAAACATCAATTAGTAGTAAGGTGGGCCCAATGATATCTATGGATAGTGTTCACTCATACATCTTGATATAATAGTGTGAGATGAAGTTAAAAGGTCAAAGAGCTCAAGAGGACACCATGTAGCATAAGTAGGGAAGTAGACTAATTGACAATAGGATCTTGGGATAAAAACATGATTGACAAGTGGCATGAGCACATTTAAGCTGGTAGAGAATTGATGGACCACATTTATTCATACCAAGATGATCTAATATTGTGAAGGAAGTTAAGAAGTTAGCGAGGATCCATGGGACTAATAGGAATAAAGATAACTAGGAGCATTTTGATTGGTTTGAGTTAGTTTTTAATAGGGAAATTCAAGCTAAGGAGTAGTTTTCAACTAAAGAAAATAGGTCCTACATGTTCATCATTCCACCATTGAAGCTTGATAAAATTCCAAGGAGTAGACATAGCCATGTAGTCTAGTGATCAAGAACATAAAGGGATGCCATTGAGGATCAATATAGATCTCTAATTCATAGATTTATAACATACAAGATCCATCTTTTGAGGGTTGTAATGTTGTTTTATCTCTATTTTCACTTTATTTAAATAAGGGTCCATGCATATATGAATTTTGAATTTTGATAAAGATAGATGGATCTTTTTTAGACCTAATAAGATCAATAAAAGGGGTTATATAGTCTATATGTCTATATTAATATGAAAAATATAGGAAAAACAATAATCTTAGATTGGTTTTCCATCCATAACATGGAACTATGATCAAAACATGGAGATGGAATAGATATATGATTAATGTAAACGGTATCATCTAACCACATGGCCCCATCTTAGACAAAGTAGGTACTAACCACCATTCATGACATGACACTGTCAGTTTTAGGATTCAAGGATTTTATGCTCATGAGCAAGTAAAGTGGGCTTAGTATCTCAAGGTGGTGAACTAGTGGTTGAAGAAGTAATCGGGGCATTGATTCCACTAAAATAGACTTTGTCATCATGCTAAACAAACCCTTATCTTCTAGTGGATCTCTCAACCAATGAGAGGAGTGTGAAGACTATTATAATAAGTAAAATTTAGCTTGTTAGAAGATAACTCACATACAAAAGGAACTAATAAACTATCATCATGTTTCTTGATGACTAGGATCCCTTCTCCACTCTCCCACATATGTTCCCATCTCTCTCTTTCTACCTTTTTGATATATATAGAGGCTTTGGATCCTAAAAAATGATCCTTATATTCCCTCTCTTGGGCATGACTAGACTCTACTAAGATTGAGCTTGTAATCTCTTGAAATGAATACAAAACTATTTTTTCAAATTTTATTGATCTGGTATAGTGTGTACATGTCAGTTTGATTTACATATGTAGTAGAAATCTCTCCCTTTTCAAGTCCTAATCTCACCTAGTTACTAGTTTATCTTGTTAGGTAGGTCATATTTAGTGTTAAAAAATCTTTTGATCAAGGCTTACATGTGGATACTTTAATTAGTTAGTTTCTTTCATTAGACCTCTCCATCACTTCCTTCAGATTTTGATCATTTGGTGGACCTCTACATGAAATACTGATGCATGACATATACTTGGAGTCCTAGATATAGTCTTTTACTTATCTCATTAGTATTTAATGGGAGATCAAATGGAGTATATCAACTATCATTTAGGTTCATCACCATTGTTATCTTAGGTTTCTCTTTCAATTCATCTCTCTCTCACTCTCCCTTTTACCTTTTCATTAGTAGGTTTTAGTAGTGGAAGTGAGTTAAAATTATGCATTAGAGGAGCTAGCCTCATTAAAAATCATAGAGGTCTAACCCCATTATAGGATACCCACAGCCTGGGGTCAGTCCCATGTTGAAGTAGATTTAGAATTCGGGCCTAAACACTTATTATTCTAGCTAGAGTGCAATATAGACCTCAAACATGAACCTAGTTCTTGTTGTGTCAAAATAAATTTGAATGTTGTGCTAGGCACCATCACAACTAAGTGTGAATCAAGAATATAATATCTAAATTGTTTAACAACCTTCACAATAGCATAATCATGTTTTTCCTTTGGATATTATTTCAAATCATAATATTAAATATTTAAACTCATTAAATCAATGGGATACTCAATAGATTCATCATTATTTTGAATCAATATAGTTGAGAGTGTGTAACCAAAAACATACCAATATATAGTGAATTATTTTTTGAAGTCTGGATAGACCAAAGTTTGCAATGATCAATAACAACTTTTATTTTATCAAATTCTTTTTTTAATTCACTAATAAATTTTAAAGGAAGGTATTATTTTCATCATATCAATGATGTGTCTAGTGAGTTTAAAAAAATCTATAATAAATCTTCTCAAGAAATTAATTTTTATAAAGAATGAATGCACATCTCATTTCCTAGTTGGTAAAGATAAAATTTGGATTGTTTCAACTCCTTTAATATTAATATTAATCCCTTTTTTGAAGATAATATGTCCAATAATTTTATCTTTTATATACCAAAATATACTTAGGATTAAGAGAAATGTCATTCAGTATATAATTTTCAAATAATTTTTCAAGGTGTTCTAACAATCTTCTCTTTTCTTTGAGAACACCATCAAATCATCTAGATATATCATGATTATCTTGTTTTTAAAATATTTAAAATCAAGGTCCATGGCTATTTGGAATGTGTCTCCTAAATTAATCAATCCAAATAGAATGTATTGAATGTTTTTTTTGTATTGATAGTCTTTTTCCACTTCAATTTGATTATAACAAGAGAATCCATCCAACATTGAGAGCATTTAAGAACCTGTGATAACTTGAAAAACTTGATCCATGATCTGAAATGAATAATTATCTTTTAGAGATGCCTAATTTTAATTTTTAAAAATATATTCAAATTAATATTTCTCCATTCTTTTTATGAATTGGTACTATATTGGAAATCCAAGTTGAATTATGTATAGGACATATAATATGGGAGTTCAACATTTTTTGTATTTCTAAAAAAATTGTGCCTACAATCTTTGGATTATATTGTCTTTGATTTTGATTGAATGGTTTAGCATCAAGTATTAGAGGAACTCTATGTTGCATTTATTTTGGATTAAAATATTTAAGATATTTGTATGAGTATGCAATAATGTCTATATATTTTCAAAGTAAGCTGACAAATTTTCTTTGTTATTTAGGTGAACAAACTTCCCAATGTTAACAAACTTAGGTTGTTATTTGGAACCTATGTTCAATTTTTCATAGTATGTAAAGTTAAGATAATTCTTTTACATATTATTTTTAATGAACCTCTCATGCTTATCAAAAATTTCTTCTAATGAAACTAGACCTTTAGGAATTTTATTCCCTTTAAGTTTGATTATTCCTTCTATCTTTTTCTTCAATTTTGCCTTCCTCTTGAATTTGTGATGAAGATTGTCTATAAGAAGACCCACTTCCTTCAAAGTATAGGTTATTTAATATATCTATTTTTTTAAGAAAATAATTTATCTATTGATCATCATTAAATACCTACCAATTTTATGAATTGTCTAGCACACTAGGTCAATACATGAGTTCAATTATGTATTTATCTATACCAATATATGAATTTGGGATCAAAAGTGAATATGACACTACAATTTAATCTATTTTGGTATTATTATATATTGAAATAACATTGATATAAAAATTATCAAAATTTTCTATGTTATCTAATAACTTGTTTTGATATTGCCTCAAATGATCAATTTTTACTTGATACTAACCTTTAATGTTTTTATAACCAATTTTGTATCACCAAGAACTTCCAAAAAATTTATTCCCATTTCTATAGTAACATGTAACCCATATAATAGTGATTCATATTCTAAAATATTATTTGTGCATTCAAATTGTAGCTTGTATGAGAAAGAAAATTTTTCTTTATTGGGAGAGATAAGAATCACCCCTTGTAATCACCTAAAAATGGTATTTGAGTGCTACTTGAGATAACCTATTCCTAACTTAGCACTATACCTATCCTAGATCATTTTATCACACTTTTACATCCTTTATGTAGACCATAAGCATCTGTAGTCAACTAAAACACAGTCTCATATCTTCATTCCCAAATCTTGGCCCTTCATGCCTAAAAACCTACTAGCTGGTCATTAGTGCCACATTAAGGAAACTAGAACCACATGGCACTAGTGTCACCAACATGGTGATAATTTAATGTACCCTAACTTTTTTGAATGGATATAATTTCAAAATTTAAACCCTCCTAAGGTTTTCCTAAGCATATTTCATTATCCACACATGCTATATAACACTATAAATACATGACTTTTAGATCTCTGTCTACTAAATGGAAAATAGATACAAAATGCCTATTCAAAAATGAAACAAGTTGAGAAAAAATAGTGTTATTAATCCCTATTCTATCCTACTTCTACATATTACCATCTATAGTTACCATAATCCCATAATTTCAAATTTTCCAATCTCAAACAAACTCAAGGAATTCAATACCACTATCATTCTAGCATCATTTGAAATTGTACCAACACTTTGGTGGGGATAACTACATTGGGTTTGATCCCTTCTCAATGTATTGGTATGTAATAAACTCTCTTCATAATGGGGTCTTAAGGATTTCCAACCTATCTTATGAATGGACACATATTTTTAGCTCATGCCTTACTTGTAAAGAGGATTAGGGTTTGCATCATACATCAAATATTAAAGGTAAAATATAGAGTTTTAGACTTTTTTTGTGCAAGAAAATAACCCAAAAACATAAGCACAGGTGCACCCAAAATTTAGGAACAATCTTGGTGCCATTTTCATGACACTAGAGCCACATGGAACTAATGTCCAAGTGTGGATCTACTATCTAGGAGAGGATATGGCATAGGGATCTAGTTGATGACACTCAGACCTATTTGTATCTTAGTTTTTAACATTTATATCTTCCACATTAGGTTTTTTATAGATAAGTATTTATTTACACATATTTATTATTATTTTAGAAACTCAAAACAAGTCAAAATATGTAACAAATCAGTGGTTATTTATTGCATATTATTTTACTAGTTTACAATAATCATGCCTTTAATCAAACACAAGACTTACATTACTAAAACACTAAAAGGTTAAAACATTTAGTGAACCAAATTACTTTGAATATTGCCTAAAACCTTAGTTTACATTATCCAAATTTTTGTGCACTAAATTAGGGTTAAAAATTTATGTTTTTCTAAATTTTTATCATAACTTAGCTCACTACATCAATATCACATTATGGTTTCATTTATTTAAATATAATTTAAAATTTTACAAAGTAACCCTAATTCAAAAACCCTAACCTTAGATGTTCTAAGGTTTTGTATCCTTATTTTTCCTATTTTCATTAGCTGTTTTAAATTTTTAATATTTCATATATTTTATTTTAATAGCTTTAGCCAATTTTTTTATTATATGCCATCTAAAAAATCTATATATATATATATTGTATTAAGAATAAGTGATAGATTAGGTGGTAATATTATAGAGCATATTCAAATTCATACTATCCTAGCCTATAACATGGATAAGGGACATATCATAACTCTAGATATGCATCCTTCACACCCTAATTATGTGGACTTCAATGATAATGCATCCAAAGATGAGGAATACAATCAATAACAAGATGATATACACATTGAAAATTAGGACACTCTCCCTCCACTTAATAATGATGACATGACTATCAATGAAGATGAGATATTATAGGGATTCATATATAGAATTTGGGAACAACCCCTTGATCATGCACAAATCCTACAAGCCATATTAGAAATCAAGAATAAAATAAACAATGGTCAATCTTCAACTCCTTGAGCTAATAATGTTGTTACAACTATAGTGGGTCCAACTTAGCTAAAACAAACTAAAATTTTAATTCAACAACCTTAAATGATATTTGTTGACATTTTTGTGTTTAAAATGTAAAAAGATCTTTACCCTAAGGGAGATCCACTATTTTTTTTGTAAAAAAGATTCAAGTGATATAGGAAACCCTTTTTTCAATATCTAGTAAAAAATAGAGATTTAAAAGTAATTTATAATTTTAAAACTTGAAAATTGCACCCAAAACTTTGCTTCCCACTTTTCACATAACTAGAAGAAATTGGAGGTTTGATTTTAATTTGTAAATTTGAAAATTTTAAAAATGCACCCTAACCTCCACTTCTCGCTCACACAATGCCCAACAAAACCTAGAACTCCAATTGTAATTTTCAACTTTTCAAGTTGAAAATTACAAGTGGAACCCTACTTTTTACCATTCATTACAACTATAGAAATTAGAACTCTAGTCACACATTGAAACATGAAAATTTACAAAGTGTAACTCATGTCTCGATTTCCACTATTTACCACATCTATGAAAATTGAAACTCTGGTTTCACATTCTAACTTATAAATTTGTAAAGTTTAATTAAAGTTATACTTTTTGTCATCTCCCTACCCATAAAAACTAGAGCTCTGACTACACTTTGCATCTTGAAAAGTTGAAAAATGCAACTCACGTTATGCTTTCCCACTTCCATTGTACCAAATCACCTAGTATAAAGCAGAGGTTAGAATGTAAAATGTAACTTTGCAAACTTGAAAAATTGCACCACAACTCCTAAAACCTACATCTCCTACCATTTTCCTAACCACTGACCTACTTAGCATTTATTACAGGGTTATATCTATAAAATTAGGTTTTTTGGAAAATACTATTTAACATTACAAAATCAGATTTGGAGCTCTGTATATCAAGAAGTTTTTCAAGAACTCACCAAGTGATGCCTCCCAATAGTTTCCAATGCCATGACCACCATTTTCATTCTCTACAAGCACGATAATCCTTTGTATTCCTTGCATTTTTCATCAAAGCATACCTTTCCTTTGAAATCATGAAAATATTCTTAGATTTAAAACTCTAGGGTTTTCATTTTACTGACTTGCATTTTCCTAAAATCTTGTCTGTATTCTTAAATTCTCATCAAATAATCTTTCCAATCATTTACTTATCTTTGTAATAAATCTAGGGTTTGGGAAAATTAATAAAAACTAGAATGTTCCCTTAAGATTGTCTACATAGAACCCACAAAAATATCCATTGCAATTATAACTCCAAACCCTATAGAAATCCAACCTACAAAAATAACTCCAAATCCTCATAAGGGATTTTACCTAAAATAACAATCTTAAGCCCTTATGGAACATTCATTGAAATTTTCAAGTGCATTTTTCATGTCCAAAACCCACAAAAATTTTCAATTATAAATACACAATAGAAATCCCACCATACTTTTTACCTACAATTGTAAGTCCAAAACCTACCAACTATATAGTTGGTTTTCCCACACCAATTTTCCCATATCTTGTGTCTATAAAGGAAATGAAGTTCAAATAAAAGGGACCTAGTGTCCCACTCATCCTAGACTCCAATATTAATGATATCATAGACATAGATCTAGGTCACATAGACCTATCTAATTTTTAAAATAGGGTAAATGCTAAATTCAAGAATAATTGTATTCAAGGCATTTATGATAATGGATTGCCTTAGGTATTCAAAGCCTTTCCACTATCAGTGTAGATCCCTAAGATTGTGTTCACATTGACAAAGAACTATAATGTAGAGAAGAGGGAAGTAGTGAATGACAAAGGGGAAACAATTTTGAACCTTGACCCTGATTTCATAGATACCATGTTCTTGATTTCAAAATATGAGAGTTATCTTGATATAACCCTTAACTCTTCAAATAAGTTCTATCAAGATAATAATACTATATGTATATGGGTTCTAAACAAGTAATGGATAAAAACCTCTAGATGCACATTTACACGACTACCTAAAACCCTAACAAGAATAGACTTCAAATATGAAGTGGGTGACATAATAAGACTTTTGTATAGAGTTAATGGGAACCCATATGCCAAGAACTATCAAGATTGGATGTACCAATACATTTGGGTGATCCACCAAAATAAATAGTATATCCACTAGGCTGAATTGATTTATGACTTCATCCACAAAAAAATGATGGAATTCTAAAATATAGGCAAGTTCTACTTGATCTCATACTTGGTCTACATACTAGCAAAGGGAAGGGCATTCCTAATATTGAAAACAGTGCTTGATCAGGTTAACAAGGTTTTTAACTACTATCCTAACCTCACCCTTGAGGTTAGTAAGAAACATTTCATAAGGGTCAATGACGCTTTCATATATTACATCATAATTATGTTTGATAAGGATCTAGAAAATAGAATATTATTTGAAGTTGCAACTTTTGAGATCATAAATTGGGGATCATATTTGATTCAATTTACAACATATTCATACATCAAAGTGGGAGGTTTTAGTGGTTTTCCTTGCACCCTTTTAAGGTATGTAAATGATAGATGGGCTCTCAAGGAACTTGTGAGGTAGCTTGTAGAAACTCACAATTTTTTTTCAAACAAATAAAATTCAGGGATCCATGTCCCCATTAGTATAGGGAGGTATACATGCCCTTCCCTATTGAAATACAAATTTGTAGATGCCAAGATGACTCAAATGACCTTAAGAGATCTTGATGCAAGGACATTCTATGATGTGACTGGCCACATTACCAGTATATTGGGTATCACCACATATTCCCACATTCCTTTTTATAAAGATTACTAGGAAGACATGCAAGATGAAGAGGAATTGAGATTGAGAGATTATTCTAGGATGACCATGGAGAAAATTAAAACTTAAAACATGGAATCAATCCTTGAGTACTTAAAATATGACGAATCTCTATTTGACAAGTTATATTATGATAATAAGATCTACTCCCAACCTCTTCCACTAGTTAGGTGGTCCATACCTAAATCATTCTCATTGATGGATAGGACCACTCATGTAATAAATAGAATAATCAATTGGTTGAGGGGAAAATGGGTGAAGGTTACTAAGGAGACCTTAAGTATCATTAATAATTTGATATAAGTGAAAGAGAAGGGTGTGGTAAAAATAATGGAGGGTTTTAATAGTGGAACCCAAGTAGAATAAGAAGACAAGATAGTGGTATCACATAAGAGGAAACATAAAAAAAGGCTAAAATAGGTCCATCTAATAGCCAAGAAGTAGAAACATAGCAAACATATCAGTCATTCCAACTTCCATAGAGGACACAAATATCACTCAATAGGCATAAATAATTATCTATCCTATCTCGTATGTTCAACCAACTATAGTACTCCCACCTCCTATTTCCATTACCCAATCATCCTAAATAACTACCCCTCCTATTTCTACCAGTCCTCCAATGTAAGTGATTATACCTTCACCTAACCCACCTATACAATTTACTTTATTGGAATAAATATAATCAACACATGTGGACACTCAGACTCCACTTCCACCTCATCTCCCATATCTACTATTGCTTCATTAATCAATAAGACCACTTACTAGTACATAGCTATAGATTCAATCATCTTGACTATAATCCCATTAGCCATTCCAACCACTAGGGAAGCTACTACTTAATTTTAATCTTCCATCACATTCCCCATTTCATCAACTCTAAGTGTTCCCACCACCTTGATTGATTCACTCACTACCCTAGATTCCACACTTTCATAAGTTCCCCTATTTCAACTACTTATACCTACCCCTCTACTCATATCACTACTAGCTCCCACACCCCTAGTAAAAACATAAATACCCACTTTACCCATTAAAATACCCATCTCTTCTATTCCATTAGTAACCCAATCCCCCACCCAAGATGTGGAGACAAAAGGACCCACTAATACAACTATGGATTCTCAACCCATGGACAAGAAAGAGATAGGAAAATTATCATTCAAGGATTTAGTGGAAATATTAGTGATGCATATAAAACTTGTCACAATAACCACTTGTGTAGTAATTATAGTTACAAATTCATAGATGATAGTGCTAAACTCACAAGCTTCCACCCCAAGCTAGCTAGCACAATCAGTGATGAAGAAGCAAAAATAAATGGCATCACCTAACACATTAGAATTTGGTCTATTGGAGGCATACAAAAGATCAAAGTCAAGCCCCATAACCATATCCAAGATATCATATGATTCAACAAGGGAGAGACATGTGGAAATTATAATCCCCCCACAAGACAAACAAAAAGAAGATCTAGTGGTGGGGGATTATCAAATATCCAAAGTGCACCTAGGTCATCCTATAAGAGAGGGACTAAACATGATGTTTATTAAATCATTATCTCTCTTTTTGAGAAGATGGATAGTGACAAGGTCATAAAGATGAATTTAAGAATAAATTTGAGTAATTGATAACTACTCTGAATAAGTTTATATAACCATTAGCCCAACTAACTCAATATCTTGCTCAATTCCATGACAAATAAACACTTGAAGTAATAACATAGATTAGTAGTATGGGAAGGGCCATAAAAGACTAGGTTAAGGAGCTTATCATGAAAGTAAATAGAGTAATTAAGCTATAAATGGATTATTACAAGACTCTGAAAGATGATTGGGTATTCTTGAAAGTAGAAATAAGAAAATATGAGGAAAATATTGAAAGGTTGAACCTATTCTTCCCAAAATTTCAAGTTATTAACATGATTGAGATTGATACCCTCATTTCAAAGAAGCTATTGAAAAGTGATGTAGAGCATGAGGAGTGAGATAGGTCAACCCATTTTAGAGTTAGGATACTCATTGCGAGTATCAATAAGGCCAAGGCTACATATGATAAGGCCACATGTGTAATCTATGGCATTGAGTATTTGATTAGTAGATTGTCATGTGAAGCAACATATCATCAAGATCAGATACTTTTAGTTTAATAGGTTCATGACAAGCTTAAAGGAGTGGTTAAGAGAGATTTATCATGGGATATAATGTTTAACTTGAGTTATATCCATCGATTCATTAGGTATCATAATACACCAGATCAGATGGGGAAAAACACTCAAGTATATAGAGATGCATCTAGAAAAATATCTAAAATAGTGGCAGAATGTGAAATAAGCAACCTATACTCACTTGGTTATGACAAAGCTTGCCTCCAAGATATCTTCAAAATCTTTGATGTTTACATTGCAAAAATACAAGCAAATAAGGACAATGAATCTTCAAAGTGCATGGTTGTAGAGTAATTCTTTAAATTAACTGTAAAAATACATTTATTTTTTATAAGAAACATTTTAAGACTAAAGGTGTCAAATTGAAACTATCATTTTGGTAGTTATTTTAGGGAAAGAGGCACTTGTAATTTTCAAGTATCTTTTTGATAGGATTTAAGTTGTAAAAGTGAAACTTGTAAATTATACTTTTATTTTTGACAAAGTTTGAGTTGTTTAACTTGAAAAAACTCATGTTATAATTTACATTATCCATTTTGTCAAATTTGGATGACTTAAAATTTGTAAAAGTCTCAACTGGAAAATAAAAATTAGGTTTTACAAGTTTTAACCTAAAATACCTAAAATCATTTAACTTAGCTAAGTGATAGTTCACTTTGGCACCTCATTACTTGGATAAGATAACAACAACTGAACTCAAATAAAGAGGATGTTTGCATGAAGTTTTCAATGGATTTCTCCACTCCTCTAGTACCTTTTTAAGATTACATCAGTTGCATGTTTTTTTTCCAACTACTTATTCCACTATGGACACCATTCCAAATTAAATATGATGTAATTTGCATGAATTTATCATATTTTATTGATCTTCAACTGGGCGTAAGGTTTTGATAACTCCCTTTTTTTTAAAAGAGTATTTTTTATAAATATGGTTATGTCAACATAGCCCATCTATATTTTTATTATTGGGGAAATTATTCTACATTTTAAATAATTTATCTACATGTTGTAACTTGGAGAATGATAATAGATTGAAGTTTTGCCTTCCTTGTGTGTGTCTTCTTTGTGTATGCATGACTATTTATCAATTTTTTGAATGTTTTGATTCTTATTTTAGTCACATAAATTCATCTGTGGTATTATTTTTGCCATTTTGAAATTTTTTGATAAAGAATAAATAAATTTGTTCCTTATTTGATAAAGATTCCATATTACCTTTGATCTCATATCTTTGCAATATTATTCTTTAACAAACTCAACATATTAAACATTCTATTATGTTCATACAAAGTAAGCATTAATTTCCACTATAATCATTTGGTAAAATCACCATTTTTAAGTTTTACAAATTCATTTATGAAAATCTTTTCCTCATAAGTAAAACCCTAGTTAAGAGAAAGATCATTAAGAAGTAGTATTTTAACATGAACTGGTAATATATCAATTACATCAAACTTAGTGAAAGGAAGTCAGCCTTGTCTATAGGTTCACCTCAATTCACCAAGGTCCCATATCTTGGAGGTAATCCCATTATGTCATTAGATTTCCCATAGTTTATAACTCATACTACACAACACACTACCACATAAAGATGAGTGTAAAATCTAAGTGATAATATTTTTTGGCATGCCTGATGGGACCCAAAGATCATAAATAATACATTGGTGCTATTATTAAAAAGCATTATATGAGCCTTATATGCATTTAAAAATCACCTGGTGACTCCACTGGCTTATAAATTTAGAAAATCTAAGTTTATGTATGCCAAAGATATAGACAAGATCATATACTAAAGACAAGAGAACTGAATTTCAAGAACTATCATTTCCATATAAAATTAAATCAAGATTATTTTTACCTTATACTAGAATATATCCAATAAATTTGTTTTCATATCCTACAAATACCCATAGTTGTTTCATACCACCTATTATGGCCTTGAAAAATCAAAATTTCATAGCCTTCAATAGAGGTAGCCCACTTTAGTTGGCCTAGTATGATGATATACCCACCTCAGCTCTGAAAATCATTCCATATTTTACTAGTGAAACTTCCACTACTCCCATTAAACACATATAAGACATTTCTAACATCTAATCAGTTCACACTATAGCACAAGAAAATGTTATAATTAGACTTCTTGCCTCCTCATTCAAGGGTAAAGCCTTACAGTGGTATAGAAGTTTGCTTCCCAATTCCATCCTAGCATGATATGATCTAAGGTCTACCCTATGGATGCAATTTGAATATAAGAGCCAACCACCTCTCCCTAGTTAAACAACTAACCACTATTCAATGAGCTCCTCACGAGTTCATTAGTGATTTCAATTTTTGTTTTCAAAAGATGTGGAATAGAATATTAGTGTTGGTTAAATGAACCAAAAATAATGATTTTCTATATTACTTGAGAGATTTAAATAGTGATATATATATATATATATATATTTATATATATCATGATTCAGTCAAGGGGTGGAACCACACTCCATGACTATGAAATTGTAATAAGAGCAAAAAATTGCCTAATTCAAGTTGGAAAAATTGTCCCATGACTTCTAATGACTTTATTTCTAGAAGTGCCTCCTACACAACCTACTATTTCCCCAATTCTCACCACAATAAATGTACTAGATTTAAAACCTTACCCTACTAATGATTTATATGCGGTTAAATCACTACTTACAAGCTTTGGCAATGAGTTGGTAGTGATGAAAAGTCAACAATCCTAGAACTACAAGCCTTATCATCAAACTAACCAAACATACCAGCCCAATAATCATCCATACTAAGGTAGTTCACAACCTCAAAGTCAACACATGCAAGTAAAGCCTCCAAACATATGAGTTCTACCTACACTAGGTATTTTTAAGTCCATTATACCTATTTAGAATAACTTGGCTCAAAAATATGAGTGGTGTTATCCTTATGCTCAACTTCATAATCAAAATGCTTACCCCAATAGTGTCATCAGTTAAGACTTAATGGTGCAAAGCATAACAAACACCCAAGGGAAAAAGAAGAAGCTACTTCCAAAAAAGAAGATATGTAAGAGCCTGCTAATAATGAAGCTACTCTTTTAAACTAGAAAGAGGAGGATTTTATGGTGTAAATTAGGAGGAAACATTAATTAATGGTGGTAGTTTAGTGGCAAAAAATACACACTCTAAGAAAAGGGAAATAGAAAGTGATCAAATGCCAATGTTTAATCAACCTATAATTTCTAAAGTTGTACAAGAAGTTGTAAAAGACAACGCAATTCAAAGACCACCCAATGTGCCAATGGGTCAATCATATTCAAAATTCTTGACCCCAAATCTCATGAAAGAAGATATAGCTCCCACAAAGGCACCAAAAAAGGTTGGTAACATTCCTTTCAATATAATAGATAAAATGAAGAAGACTAACTTGAATGTTACCATGTAGGAAATACTATCTATTCTAGCATAGAGGGACTTACTTTAAGAAGCTTTTAAAAACTTCCAAATAATAGATAAGGTCCTAACTAAGGGACCCATTGCTGTAATTAATTTGTGTTAGCTTCAAACAAACACAAAAGCAAGTAAAAATGGTAAGCCTCCCCCTTTTTAACTTTCACTCATATTTAGGAAAAATATTATACATAACTACTTGGTAGAATCAAGGGCTAGCAGTTTTATTATGCCCAAGAAAATAGTTGTTGTTCTTGGTATTAAGCTGGGACTGTAAAAGGTTTAAATGTAAAAAGCCTGCTAGGTTAGAAATAAAAATATGTGAATTTTTTTTAATTAAACATATATACCATACACATATTACACCTCAAGATTATAAATAGAGATCACATATATAATCAAGTGATATTAGTAAATACACATTACATCCTTATCATAGATCTTTAATGTCATGAGAACACTACATAATTTGAATATAGAAAGTAATACAATAACTCAACCATGACTGATACAAATTTATAATCACAGTTGTCAATATAAAATAATAAGTAATTATAATTCTTCATGATAATACTTAATAATAAAATATGATCTAATACATAATTTAGATACTTGGCTCCTTAGAGCATGAGTTCCTGAGACTCTAGTATCTGTGGTAATCTCAAGTGTGATCTCAAAAGTAGTACTGATGTGGGGAGGGAAAGCATCATTTGAGTGATTTTCCACACCAACCATGGATCAAAAATCCCCTATACTAATCCCATCAGGGAATGGCCCTCCCTTCATGGATTGGTAGATAGTGATAGTGTAGGAATCTAGAGAGACTAATAAGTTCCCATGTGCTATATGATTTCTAACTAACTAAACATGAAGTGTATCATAGAAAACTCAATATATTACAAGATATCACACATACATGTAAATAAAACTCATGAAAATATAATGTATCACTAAACATACTTTGTTAAAGTTTTAGGAATAGTAATATATAAAAGTGATCCATAGATATATCAATTTCATGCACACCACTTGATCAATCTGCCTTTATTTAACATTGTAATGCTAGTAAGAAAATGAAGTCTATCTCACTCCTTACTCCACATTATCACTATATATTGGTCAAATATAATTTAACCACAAGATTCATAACTTACATCCTACTATAAAATACATCACATGACATGCTAAACATAGGAGCAATAACAACATACATTTAATCCGTCAAACATATGCATGAATATTTCATTATTTTCTATCCCATACTAGAAATAATGATTATAAATATATCACCTAGGTATGCACACATATAAATAAAAATTATCACTATCACCATTACTTTCCAATCATACTATACCCCATATTACCATGACCTAGTATTTTAAGACATACTACTAGCTTTCCATAGTAAATCATCTGAAGTAGTCTTAAATCCATGGAAACATAAGCTTCTATTTAAGCAATTAGACATAAAAAGTAAGCCATAGTTCCCAAAAAACCCAATAGTACACTAACTTAGCATAACCTACACTCTCAAGGTTATGTACATGCATACACAAGGTCTTATTAATTGTTTCAAAACATGTTAACCATAGTAATAACTAACATGCATATATTAAATTAGTCAAATATAGATGATGGTGTAGACATGACAATTAAGGTATGTACCATCTAGGTACCACATTCATTATCCTATATTACTATATGATATCCCATACTATCATAGGTTTCTTAATACATAATAATACTTAACCAAACTCACAGTTAAAAGAATCAAATAATCTACATATGCAATATTACTTAGGCAAGTTTAGGATTATACCACCGATATATCGTAGGTTTAAATTGCATAATAGTATTCAAAGAGATATAACTTAAAAGAATGCAACACGCTACACCATACTAAGTATAAAAAAACATGTATACATCTTGATAATATTTACTACTCACAAGCATTCAATACTGATTAAAATTAACAAAAATTAGATAACTCACAAACCCATTTCATTTAAACTCTTCATTCTATTTTTTGGATATTGTCTCACATGGTTATAATTTTGCTCCCTTGGCACTTTAAGATGTTTTAATCATTCAATTATCTATAGGTATAGTTCCTATACATGAACATTATACATAATAACATACCTCATATATAATTACTCTGATGATATGTAAATACTCTATATCAAGGTTTACTTATATGTCTAAATCAAGAGTCTCCCATCATTGTTTAACATATAATTAATAAGAATATTGACTATGACTCACACCATCTAGGTATGTTTCATATCTAAACCCTATTTACTATAAGTAATTTATAGAAAATATATTCTATGGCACCCCATATTATTGTAGTTTGGTGTTCTTAATCATAACTACTAAATACCACAACTAGTCACCATAAGTATTTATGTAAACTTAATCTTCTGTTCAAACAACTAGTGATCCGTCAATAATAAAATGTCTCATAAAATTAACTATATTTTATGTGAACATGATTTTATATTTAAATGTTAGGTGGGAGTTTATATTATGTTAATATAGTATATCAAATCTTGGAGTCCTATGACCATTTTTTTATATATCAACACAGCTTATGGCATATAGCCCTGTATACTCACCTATGTTATATTCTTCTAATAACTGATAAATATTCACAAAGAAATGTTGCCTTTATGTAAAAATATGCTCAACCATATATGCTTAAAAATATGTCAATAGTATTTTATATTTTTTTATCGTATACTTAGTCAATAAAATATAATGACAACTTGTCATATCAATATTTGTGTAATATTAAAATCCTAGAATTAAACTATGGTATTCTAGTCTCTTCAAGACAAATAAATTCCAATTGATCACATGTATAGTGTTATTAGAATACTCACATGATGTTTAAATAGATAATCATATATATAATTCAATCAAAATATAGAGTAACTTAACTCCACAATCTATATAACATTTAAAAGTCTAATGCCATGGTCCACATCGTGTGTTACACAATCTACTGCTTTTATTTTTATGATATTTTATATATCAACTATTATAACTCTCAGTTAACTCCTAGTGGTAGTTTTACCAAATGCCCACATAAATATATATAATTTACAGATCACCTAATCGCTTAATAGAATATAATTCTATTATCTAGTGATCTATCCAACTAGTATATATAAATAGTGGGAGTATATTTAACTGCTAAATACAATATTATTCAATATTATATATGTTATTCCACTAGAGTTGAAATATGAAAGATCATCATTATTATTTATTAAATTAATTAATTTCTCATAGTATAAATCTAATTGTGTGTGTGGTATATATATATATATATATATATATATATATATATATATATATATATATATATATATATATATATATATATATATATATATATATATATATATATATATATATAACACCTAGTGTACTATATGCATAGAGATTTAGCTACTCTAAATGATTTTTTGATTGAGTTCATCCATATGTCAACTCAGCTATTGATTCAACATCAATTAAATCAAAATATAATTAAATCCATAAACTAATATTTTATAACTATACATATCAATTAATATCTAGTGTTTATCCATTTGCCTAAGTTCCTTGATAAATGGCTAATTAATTAATTTTATGCATAGCACATCAGACCTCTAAGTTATTATAGTAGCAGAATGTTAATCAGAATGCATATAGGATTCATAGGGAGTGACTCACCATTTATTCTATGTTGCTCACCTAAATAGAAATCTAACATGATAAGTCACTATCACTATCATGTGCTATAATCCTATCATAAACTCTTAAATTTATTTTCCTTGGCTTCCATTAATGCTGGAATTAATTGCTATATTACCAAAAACTTTGTTGATCTATTGTAAAAACTGTCCCTATCAAATAATGCTATTGTATAAATCCCTTCCATGATGAATCAGATTATGTTTACAATGAATTATCTTATACATATTAGGGAGATAAACTCAAATAAATTATTTATTTACACAAAATAGTTTGTTACATATAGTTAGTTCACATAAATCATATAAATAGTTTAGCTAGTAGTTTTTCATAATAATTATTATATATTATGTTGAATGCTTAGCTTATATCATATAAATAAACCACTCTTTCTTTCTTGAGTCAAAAACACATGTTATGTACTATATAGCTTTGTTTATAGTCGTTAGCTCATATATATATATATATATATATATATATATATATATATATATATATATATATATATATATATATATATATTCAGGTTCACATTGAGGTTGCAATACATAGTTTTTTTTAGTGTTCTCAATTACTTTACGAATATAATATACATATTGTTGACATTTACATATAAATCATTGTCTATTAGCTTCTCAATGTTTCTTCTTTTGTAAGTCACTATTGAACTATGAGGTTTTAAAACACATATGACAATATAATATATAATTCCATGTTGCTATAACATAATACCAGTTGGTGGTAGAACATGAAATACATAGAATTTAACTACATCACTAACTTGATATGATGTTCTGATTGCTTTGTTGTCTTCCATGCTCTCCTTCTTCCAAAATTGTGCCTTTTCTCTCCTTTCTTTTCTCATTTTCCAGTGCATAAGACCCCCCTTTTTAACTTTCTATAAATCCCTTATATAAAAGGGCGTAAATCTTCTTTCCATATTTTTGTTTTTATTTTTATTTTTGTCTTCTTATTCTTTTTTATTTTTGCTGATTTTAATATGTATTTTAATTCTCTCTTTTTTTAATTTTTTTCCTCATTTAAAAAAAAATAATTTCCATTTTTTTTATAACTATAAATATGGAATGTTCACTTGTCATAATTTATTAGACTAAATTAGCATCTAAATATGTTATAACAATTTAAATGATAATTTTTGAAAAGTAGAAATAACTCATATTTAAATCTAACTTTGCCAAACTTGCTCCTAACATTATTAATGACAAGACATGTCACAACCACAATAAAATTCATTATTAAATGTACCTATACTAGAAATCCATAAAAAATAATATTCCAATCCAAAAATAAACACATGATAATCAATTATTTTTAATGCATTTTTATCATGTACTAACTATTGTGGTGTGTGCAGAGTTTTGCTAGCTTTTTGTAGACCTTCAACATCTCCATCTACCTCACCCTCTCTGATGATGATCTCCCTCTGACACACTCAAGGTATGAACTCTCCTACATCTACCTCATAATACATAGTATATCATATCACATGATAAACATAAATCAATAATCTAACTAAAACAATACATTAATATGCTTTAAAATGTAAACATGTACATTAACCAACTCACAATAAGTAATCATGTATCATCATTTAACTAAGAAACATTCTACTATCCCATAATAGCATAAATCTCTAGCTTAGTTAGGAATATAACCAATATCATGTATGTCTACTACAAATATCCATGAATAGTTAAATGGTTTACTTAGCAAGGAATCAAGATGTAACATCCTTCCCCCTAAAACTAGTCATCATCCCCAATGAATCATATTCAATCATACATTTTGAATTATAAATTTTATTTAGATAAGAAATAACATGATATATAATATTAAATTAAGTAAATAAATAAGAATTACCTGTAGAACTCACCATAGTTCTTTCAAGTTGCCTAATTCCAAAGTATTGGTCCCACAAGACCCTGCCCTATGGTATTTCCTTTTATGCAAATAAAGTTTTTGATTATCACTTAATCTAAATGTTTTTACCATGACCACCCCAGGGTCTAAAACTAACACAAGAAGCACATATACATATCTCAGTGAAAGTTTCACTGACTTCCCAAAAGCACATAAGATCATTATATAATCCAAAAAAAATGATGGAGAGTTCCACAAAATGTTATAGCCCTTAGCATATCTCTCTATTCTAGAGAGTGTTTTTCTCATTATAGAGAAAAATATTTATGAAACCTAGCAAGAATGATGTGCATTAAGTTAATACTATTGCTACCCTGCATAGCTCCTGATAAGTATAACATGTCAATACTATCATTTTACTCAATCATATCACCTAACAAGTACAAAGATGAATAGGAATAGTAAATATAAATTATAAAAAAATCATGGAATACTTATACATATGGAATATTTATCCACTGTATACAAGTGTATGGCCATATGACTAAATTTGCAAGTTTCACCTATCAAAACTTGGATTTGACAAGTCAATTTGTCGAACCAACTCAGTACTAACAATCTAAGTTAATGTGAGGCTAAGTATGATATTTTCCTATCTCTTATAACTCATGTTCCCATTTCACCACTCTTCCCTTAAGTATTCATAACCTAATGATCTTAAAATGTGCCCAATGTTTCAAAGAATCACAATTTTATGTTATCCGATCATTGAAAGCAAAACTATATGCTAAATGATTCTAAATGTATCATCATACATAAAAAAGAGATCATATAATCAATCTATAATTACATTAAGTTACTACTAGTTAAACATACTAGTATCATATTTTATAGCTTAACCTATTCTATTTTGTTCATGATTAAGAGGAAATAATATTATAATTAACATAACATACATAGGCTAAGAATCACATCATTATTTCAAACTTGTAAGGTAATAAAAAAACAAGATCACCTTACTTTCTCAACTAGCACACAACAAGTTAAACATTTATTCCAACCCCTAGGTTGACAAAATGTTCCACACTTCCTATACCCTACTTGCTTTTTCATGAAAGGTATAAAAATATCTATTTAAAACAACATGCATTAAGCAAAACAGATTAGTATCAATTTAATCAAGGGTGTATAATACTAATTATAATCAATTTATAATTCTTAATAAATAATTTAATATATAAATCAAGGTTTGCCACCTTACGTGGTCTAAAATTCACAAATTAGATCAAGTAGTGTCTCTAGAGAGTCATAATTGAAAAGTGACAAATATATCATTTCAAAAAATCCTTCTTAACCTCCCAAGGTAAAAATAAAACACCACAACTCATTGTTTCCAAAACACTACCTACTTACCAAATATTTTAAGTATGATATCTCAATTTATTTTCACAACTGAGAGAGATATACCAACCACAAAGATGTGTCCATCCATCCAATCTTAAAACTTATCTATATTAATTAGAATTGGAACTTTTTTAATTAAACACATATACCATAGGTATATTACACCTCAAGAATATAAATAGATATCACATATATACTCAAGTGATAATGGTAAATACACATTACATATTTATCATAGATCTTTAATGTGATGAGAACCCTACATGATTTGAATATAGAAAGTAATACAACTCAACAATGACTGACACAACTCTAAAATCGTAGTTTTCAATATAAAATAATAAGTAATTATAATTCTTCATGAAAATACTTAATAATAATATACAATATAATACATAATTTAGATACCCATCTCCTTGAAGCATGATTTCCCTGAGATCTCTAGTATCTATGGTAATCTCAAGTGTCATCTCAAAAGTACTACTATTGTGGGGAGGGAGAGCATCATCCAAGAAATTTTCCACACCAAACATGGACCAATGATCCCCCACACTAATACCATCAGATAATGGCCCTCCCTTCATGGATGGGTAGATAGTAATGACATAGGAATCCAAAGAGACTAGCAAGTACCCATGTGTTGTATGATTTATAACTAACTAAACATGTAGTGTATCATAGAAAACTCAATCTATTGCAAGCTATCACACATACATGTAAATCATACTCATGAAACTATAATGTCTCACTAAACATACTTTGGCCAAAGTTTTATGAATATTAATATAAAAGTGATCTATAGATCTATCAATTTCATGCACACCACTTGATCGGACTACCTTCATCTGACATTACAATGCCAGTAATCTAATGAAGTTCATCTCATTCTTTACTCTGAATTAGCAATGTATATTTATCAAATACAATTTAACCATAAGATTCAAAAATTACATCCTACTATAAAATATAGCACATGACATGCTAAACATAGGAGTAATAATAATATACATTTAATCCATCAAACATATGCATGAATCTTTCATTATTTTCTATCGCATACTAGAAATAATGATTAAAAATATACCACCCAAGTATGCATACATATAACTTCATATTATCACTATCACATTAGTTTCTAAACATACTATACCCCATATTACCATAGTCTAGTATTTTAAGACATACTACCAGCTTTTCACAATAAATCATTGAAGTAGTCTTAAATCCATAGAAATGTAAGCTTTTATTTAGGCAATTATACATAATAAGTAATTCATAGTTCCCATGGAACCTAATAGTACAATAATTTATCATACCCTATGCTCTTAAGGTTATATACATGCATACATGAGGTCTTACAAATTGTTTCAAAACATGTTAACCATAACAATAACCAACATGCATACATTAAATTAGTCAAATGTAGATGATGGTGTAGACATGACAATTATAGTATGTACCATCCACATACCACATTAATTATAATATAGTACTCTATGATATCCCATACTATCATAGGCTTCATATTACATAATAATACTTAACCAAACTCATGGTTACAAGAATCAAATGATCCACATACACAATATTACTCAAGAGAGTTTGGAATTATACCACTCATATATCCTAGGTTTAAATTGCATATTATTATTCAAATAGATATAACTTATAATCATGCATCAAGATGCACCAGACTAAGTATAATCAAGAAGTTATACATTTTGATAATATATATTGCTCATAGTCATTCAAAACTGAGTAAAATTAACAGTAAGATAACTCTCAAACCCATTTCATTTAAACTCTTAATTCCATTTTTAGGATAATATTTCACATGGTTATAATTTTTCTCCCTCAAAAATTTATGACCTTTTAATAATTTAATTATCTATAGGTATAGTTCCTATACATGAACACTATACATCATAACATGGCTCATCTGGAAGTACTCCAGTGATATGTAAATGTTGTTTATCAAAGTTCACTTATATGTCTAAATTAAGAGTCTCCCATCATTGTTTGACATATGATTAATAATAATATCGACTATGAATCACACCATTTGGGTATGTTGCATATCTAAACCCTATTTAATATAAGTAATTTATAGCAAAGATATTTTATGGCACCTCATATTATCATAGTTTGGTGTTCTTAAGCATAACTGCTAAATACCATAACCAATCACCACAAGTATTTATGTAAACATAATCTTCTATCCAAACAACTAGTTATCTATCAATAATCAAAAGTCTCATAAAATTAACTATATTCTATGTGAACATGATTCTATATGTAAAGTATAGGTGGGAGTCTATATTACGTTGATATAATTTATCAACTCTCAGAGTCCCGTGAACATTTTTTAATCTATGAACACAACTTATAGCATACAACCTAGTATACTCACCTATGTTATATTCTTATAATAACTCTTAAATCTTCAAACAAAAAATTTACCTTTATGTAAAAATATTCTCAACCATATATGGTTAAAAACATGTCAATAGTCTTTTACATTCTTTTTATCATTACTTAGTCAATAAAATATAATGACAACTTGTCATATTGATATTTCTATAATATTAAAACCCCAAAATTAAATTATTATATTCTATTCTCCTCAAGATAACTGACTTCTAACTGATCATGTGTATAGTGTTATTAGAATACTCACTTGATGTTTAAATAGTTACTCATATATATAATTAAATCAAAATATAAAATAACTTAACTCCACAATCTATATAACATTTAAAAGTCTAACACCATGGTACAAATTATGTGTTACATAATCCAATGCTTTTATTTTTATGTTATTTGATATATTAACTATTATAAATCTCAGTTAACTCCTAATGGTAGTTTTACCAAATGCCTATATAAATATATATAATTTATAGATCCCTTGATTGCTTAATACAATATAAATATATTATCTAGCGATCTATCCAACCATCAGTATATAAATAGTGGGAGTATATTTAACTGCTAAACATAATATTATTCAATATTATATCTGCTAGTCTACTAGCATTGAAATCTCGAAACTCATTGCTTATTGTTTATTAAAATAATAATTTCTCATAGTGTAAATTCTATAATGTGTGTGCGTGTGTGTGTGTGTGTGCGTGTGTGCGTGTGTGCGTGTGTGCGTGTGTGCGTGTGTGTGTGTGTGTGTGTGTGTGTGTGTGTGTGTGTGTGTGTGTAAATTCTATAATGTGTGTGCGTGTGTGTGTGTGTGTGCGTGTGTGCGTGTGTGCGTGTGTGCGTGCGTGTGTGTGTGTGTGTGTGTGTGTGTGTGTGTGTGTGTGTGTGTGTGTGTGTGTGTGTGTGTGTGTGTGTGTGTGTGTGTGTGTGTGTGTGTGTGTGTGTGTGTGTGTGTGTGTGTGTGTGTGTGTGTGTGTGTGTGTGTGTTATATGCATATCAACTTGGCTACTTTGAATAATTTGTTGATTGAGTCCATCTATATGTCAAATTAGCTATTGATTCTACATCAATTAAATCAACATATAATTAAATCCATAAATTGATATTTTATAGTTGTATATCTCAATTAATATCTTGTGTTCAACCATTCACCTAAGTTACTTGATAAATGGTGAATTAATTCATTTTATGCATCATACGTTAGACCTTTAAGTCATTGTAGTAAAATAATATTAATCAAAATGCATATAGGATTCATAGGGAGTGACTTGCCATTCAGTCTATACTACTCTCCAAACTACAAATCTGACATCATAAGTTGTTATCCCTACCATGTGATACAATGCTATCATAAACTCTTAAATTTATTTTCCTTAGCTTCCATTAATCTTGAAATTAATTGATATATTACTAGAAACTTTGTTGATCTATTTTTAAAATCATCCCTATCAAATAATGCTATTATATAAATCCCTTCCATGGTGAATCAAATTATGTCTACAATGAATTAAATTATTATATCGGGGAGATAAACTCAAATACATTTTCTATTTATGCAAAATAGTTCATTTCATATAGACAATTTGCCTAAATCATATAAATAGTTTAGCTAGCAATTTTTCACAATAATAGGTATATATTATGTTGAATACTCAGCTTATATCATACAAATAAATCACTCTTTCTTTCTTGAGTTAAAAACATATGATATGTACCATAAAACCTTGTTTATATGCATCGGCACACACACACACACACACACACACACACACACACACACACACACACACACACACACACACACACACATATTCAGGTTCACATTGAGGTCACAATACACAAAGTTTTTTTACTATTCTCAAATCACTTTACAAATATAATATACATATTGTTAACATTTAACTACAAATTATTGTCTATTAACTGCTCCATGTTTCTTCTTTTGTAAGTCACTATTGAATTATAAGGTTTTAAAACACACACACACACACACACACACACACACACACACACACACACACACACACACACACACACACACACACACACACACACATATTTAGGTTCACATTGAGGTTGAAATACACACAGTTTTTTTACTATTCTCAAATCACTTTACAAATATAATATACATATTGTTAACATTTAACTATGAATTATTGTCTATTAACTGCTCAATGTTTCCTCTTTTGTAAGTCACTATTGAATTATAATGTTTTAAAACACATGTGCCAGTATAATATATAATTCTAGGCTGCTACAACATAATACAAGTTGGTGATAGAACATGAAATACATAGAATTTAATTGCATCACCAACTTGAGATGATGCTTCGCTTGCTCCATTATCTTCCATGCTCTCCTTCTTCCAAAACTGTGCCTTTTCTCTCCTTTCTCTCCTCCTTTTCTAGTGCACAATATCCCCCTTTTTAACATTCTCCAAATCCCTTAAATAAAAGGGTGCAAACCTTCTTTCTAGATTTTTGTTTTTGTTTTTATTTTTATTTTTATTTTTTTCTTCTTTTATTTTTCTTTTTTGCTAATTTTAATATGTATTTTAATTATCTCTCTTTTTTTTTCTATGTTTTTTCCTCCTTTTTTTTCAAAATAATTTTCATTTTTTTAATAACTATTAATATGTAATGTTTACTTGTCATAATTTATTAAACTAAATTAGCATCTAAATATGTTATAACAATTTTTGAAAAATAGAAATAGCCTATATTTAAATTTACTTTTGCCAAAATTGCTCCTAACATTATTAATGACAAGACATGTCACAACCATAATAGAATCTATTACGACATGTACCTATACTATAAATCTAAAGAAAAAAATATTCCAAGCCAAAAATAAACACATGACAATCAATTATTTTTAATGCATTTTTATCATGTACTAATGATTGTGGTGTGTGTAAAGCACCAAATTTCTATAGAAATTCAACATCTCCATCTACCTCACCCTCTCTAATGATGCTCTCCCTCCAACATGCTCAAGGGATGAACTCTCCTGCATCCACCTCACAATACGTAGGTAATTAGATCATATCACATGATATTCATAAATCAATAATATAAATAAAAAAATACATTAAATACTTTAAAATTTAAACATGTAAATTAACTAACTCATAATAAGAAATCATGTATCATCATTTAACTAAGCAACATTCTACTATCCCATTAAAACATAAATCTCTAGCCTAGTTAGGAATATAACCAATATCATGTGTGTCTACCATAAATATCCATGAATAGTTAAATGGTTTTCTTAGCAACAAATAAGGATGTAATATTAAACCTTACCATTCATGCATGTCCATGCTTCTCAATATCCCAAGATATATCAATTATTAACCTACCCCCTATTTTTATATCTACCTTTCTCAAGACTTCACTACAAAAATGGGAGATATTTATCTACTAACAGGTCCCACAAGTTGCTCAAGATGAGATATGGAATAAGAGTGATAATAAGAGCTAACCCAATTTTTAAAGACCACATTGAGCCACATACTCCTATCCATGTGGATATGAATTATACATTATAAGATCACGAGGAAGAACTTGACCATGAAGTTGCAACACCCATGGACTAAATCCCAGACATTCCTTTGGATGAATGGGGATCAACCCTTCAGTTTTATCCTTATGATTATTTAAAAAAAATTGGGTTGGGCATGTATTACATTCATGAAAATGAAGCAATCATGCTAAACCTTGTGAAACCAACTAAAGATCCCTAGGGAATGTGGCAACCTTTCTTCAATGGATCAAGAATTAAGAATGGTGTAGGTATTATTTTGATATCTCCCAAAAAAGAGAGTTATTTATATTCTTTCAGACTTTAGTTCAGATGCACTAACAATGTAGGTGCATATGAATCTTTGATTTGAGGTCTCCAACTGGCCAAAGATAGGGGAATATAGTCACTGCAAGTGTTTGGTGATAGTGAATTTATTGTTCACCAAGTAATATCTAAAATCATAACCAAGAATAACTTGTTATGATATTACAAACATAATTTTTGGGAGCTATGAGAATACTCTACCATTTTAAACATTTAAGTGGTACCAAGAGCACAAAATAAGGATGTTAATCATATGGCCTTAGTAGGTTCTCAATATAACCTATGTGAAGAGATAAAGAAGAACAATAGACATCATGTAAAATTTATAGTAAGACCGTATGTTCTTGATAATGCAACCAACTAGAAAGTTTTTGATAGTAATCAATAAATTATGATTTTTTTATGAGATGAGGCTGAATTCTTAGACAAAAATTAGTCACAACTCTAGGATCAATATGGTGATCAACTCATTTAGTTGAAGATAAAAAAATTTCCCATGGGTCTTGTTACATTGGAAATTATCTTCAACTCTGATGATTAATTGAAAGGTGAAAATAAAAATATCATGATCAATGAAGAAGACTATAAGCTAGTAGTCATTTCAAAGGGAAAAACATTGAAGATTATAAAGGTTTGTAATAATTTTAAAAATCAAGATTTTATTTAGTTGTGTCAAGATTTTGATGATAACTTCACTTGGAGTTATAAAGATCTAAGGAGGTTTGACCCAGCTTATCCAAACATACAATATAAATTGACCCAAATACCAAGTTTGTTAGATAAAAATAGATACCAATCAATCAAAAAATAGAACCCTTAATGAAGAGTGAGTTGTCCAAAATGATATAAGCTAACATAATTTTCCCTATCAAACACTCATCTTGGGTGGCTAACTTGGTCCCTATAAGGGAAAAAATGATGAAATTAGGCTTTGTGTATATTTTAGGGACCTAAAAAAATCATCCTTGAAGGATCATTATCACCTTCCACCCATTAAGAAAATTATTTAAATTATGTCAGGATTTGAAATATTTTCCCTTATAGATAGTTATTCTAGATATAACCAAATCCTAGTACAGGAATCAGACCAGTTCAAGACTGCTTTCACTATAAAGTGGGGCACATATACGTATAAAAAGATGAATTTTAGTATAACTAATGTTGGGGATACATTCCAAAGAGCCATGGATATATATTTTAAGGGTTTGATAAATGAGATGATCTTGGTGTACCTAGATGGCCACCGTTTATTCAAAACATGTTGGTGGACACCTAGATCACCTTAAGAAATTCTTTGAAAGGTGTATATAATTTGGATTTTCCTTCAATCCAAAAAGTGTGTTTTCATATTTCATGAAGGGAAACTATTATGATACATTATTTCAAAAGAGGGTATTGTAGTAAACTTAGAGAGAGTAATTGTTATATCTTCACTACGACTTCTGAGCCATAAAAAGGGATTACAAAGTTTCCCACGAAATATCAACTTCTTAAGAAATTTCATTCCAAAATTTTCCTCCATGTCCAAGACCCTTACTTTCATACTTAAGAAGGGTGTTCGTTTTAGCTAGACATGGGAAATAAAATATACTGTAAAGCCATCAAGCAGGGTATTTCTCAAGATCCTACCCTTGTCAACCCCAACTACAAAAATGATTTCATTCTCTATGATTTTATATGGGAAGGTATTGTATCATTTATTCTGACCTAGCAGGATAAATAATAGTATGGGCAGCCTATATCCTTCTTCAGTCAATCCTTAAAGGATTATGAGGAAAAGTATAGTTTTGTGGAAAAGCAAGTATATGCTGTAATAAAATATCTCAAAAAGTTCAGGCATATTCTCTCTAATAATAAAATTCCCCTTACGGTTAGTCACCAAAGCATCAGTAAGTTCTTTTTGAGTCAGGAAATAAATGAAAAGAGAGCAAGATGGATCAAAAAAGTCATGAAATATGATGTGAACATCAAAATTACAAATCTCATAAGAGGAAAGGGATTATGTGAATATATTTTATTTTGATATAGATACTATTTAAGTAGTATCTAATGTATTATATGTTGAACAAGCACTCCAATGAACCACTCCACATCTATTCAATAACTGGGTCAATGACATGACCATCTTCTTATATATTGGTGAGTACCCATATGATTTCTAGCAATCCAAGAAGAGGTATTTTAGAATCCAATCTATTCCTTATATTCTTGTTGATGGAGTATTATTTAGGAAACATATCAATGGAGTCATGTTGAGGTGAATTGAGCATGATTAAATTCCCAAGGTACTCAAGGAGTTTCATGATGGTCAATTAGGTGGACATTTCTCTACAAGAACTACTACCATCAAAATAATTAGGGGAGTCTATTAATGGCCTAACCTATTCAAATATCCCCATCAATAGGTATGGAAATTTGATAAATGTGCCTACTTTACAATCAATCAAAGATTAGTAGCTCTCCCTCTAAAACTAATACACGCTGACTAACCATTTTCCCAATGGAGATTGGATTTCATTAGCATGATCAATCCACTGTCAAGTGTAGGTCATAAATGGGTCTTTACAACAACTGATTATTTCACTAAATGGGTTGAATCATTTTCATTTAAATATGACATAGAGGCATCTATCCTAAAATTCATGGATGACATTGTCATGAGATTTGGTGTTCATTACACCATTATCTTAGACAATGCCAAAGCTTTTGTGGGAACTCAAATGAGTGAATGTATTATAAGGCATAGTGTATACCTAAATACTTAATCCAATTATTAGCCACAAGGTAATGGCTTGGTCGAGTCTACTAAAAAAATCTCATAAGGATTATCAAAAGGATAATGGAGGACAACTAAAGGATATGACACATAAAGTTAAAATCAACACTTTGTGCTGACAAAATCACTCCTAAGAGATCAATTGGAAATTATTTATTTATGTTGGTATATGGAAGGGAAGCTAGAGTTCCACTATCAATTGAGTTACCATCTCTATAACTCAATCATCAA
The DNA here is from genome assembly GCA_037957365.1 of Torreya grandis. Lineage (NCBI taxonomy): Eukaryota > Viridiplantae > Streptophyta > Pinopsida > Cupressales > Taxaceae > Torreya > Torreya grandis. Next base: position 4,835,085 of record JARHVA010000598.1, on the reverse strand, counting down.
TTAGAATTAATTGAAAATGATGAAATGACAGTATGGTTGGTAGAACTCATGGATCTTGATGAAGTTAGGAACCAATCAATGAAAGTTATAGAATTAAATTAGGCTTAGATAAAGAGAAATTTAAACAAAAAATCATATGAAAGGATTTTTAATGAAGGAGACATGGTTCTGAAATAGGATGCTTAAGAACTAAACTAGACAAGCATACAAAGTTTGATGTTATATGGATTGATGCATACATCATAACTCTATTCAAGTGAGAAAATGCAATCTAACTATCTAGGTTTGATGGATCATAACTACCTATCCCATTCAATGGTATATACCTCAATGCTTGTTTTTCAGGTTGTAATTATTTATAAAAACATTATATATATTACATTTAGTTGGTTTCCCCAAATAAGTGCTTTGGCATAAGTCAACTCATTAGGAGTTTTGGTTTCCTTAGTTTGTTTTTGTTTTGTTTTTTCCTATTTTATTCTTATTTAAGAAAAATCATAGTTTTATTCTTATCTAGGTAAAGTGTTGTGAGCATAAAATGACTCCATACCCAATGAAATATAAGGCTACTAAAAATAAACTTATTAGTAGGCAATCATCCTGCAGAGGTCACCAAAAATATTGACATTTTCTATGTTAAAAATGTTAAAACATCTTATACCCTAAGGGAGACCCACTATTTTTTTGTAAAAAAAGATTCAAGTGACCTAGGAAACCCATTTTTCAATAGCTAGTAGAAATCATAGATTTGGATGAAATTTACAACTTGAAAACTTGCAAATTTCACCCAAACCTCTATTTCCTACTTTTCACATACCTAGAAAAAATTAGAGGTTCGATTACAATTTACAAATTTTAAAAGTTGCAAAATGATTCCCAACCTCTACTTCTCGCTCACCCAACACCCAAAAAAAATTGGAACTCTAGTTGGAATTTAAAATTATAACCTCACTTTCCACCATTTATTACAACTACAAAAATTGGAACTCCATCTATACATTACAACTTACAAAGTCATAAATTTTAAATCGAGTCCCACTTTCTTCCATTTACCACATCTTGAAAAACTAAAACTTTGGTTACACATTGCAACTTGTAAAGTTGCAAAGTGTAATCAAAGTTATACTTTTCATCATCTTCCCTACTCATGAAAACTGGAGCTCCAACTACACTTTGTAGCTTGCAAAGTTATAAATTTCACCTCTAGTTCTATTTTCCCACTTCTATTACACCAAATCACCTGGCGAAAAGTGGAGGTCAGAATGCAAAATAAAATTTTACAAACTTGAAAAATTTCACCACAACTCTAAAAGCCCACTTCTCCCACTATATTCCAAAATACCAACCTAATTAACATTTATTATAGGATTATATCAATAAAATTATATTTTTTGGAAAACATTGTTTAACATTGCAAAATTGGATTTGGACCTCCACATATTGAGAAGTTTTTCAAGTGCTCTCCAAGCCATGCTTCCAAATTCTCACCAACACCATGACCAAAATTGTCATTCTCTACAAGCATGGTACTCCTATATTTTCCTTTCATTTTTCATCAAATCATACCTTTCCTTTGAAATCATGCAAAGATTCCTAGTTTTGAAATGCTATGGTTTTCATTTTGTTTGCTTGCATTTTTCAAAAATATTTTTTGTATTCTTGAATTCCCATTAAATAATCTTTCCAATCATTTAATTATCTTTTTAATAAATATAGGGTTTGGTAAAATTAATAAAAACTATAATATTCCCTTGAAATTATCTACATATACCACATGGAAATCCTCATTGTAATTGCAACTCTAGACCTCATGGAAATCTGACTTGAAAAAACAACTCCAAATACCCATTGAATATTTTACCTACAATAGAAAGCTTAAACCCTGGCATAACTTCATATGAATTTACAACTACATTTTTGAAGTCCAAAACCCACCAAATTTTCAACTACAAATACATAGTATAAAAACCGCTAGATTTTTTTTATTTACAATTGTAAGTACAAAACCTACCAACTCTGTAGTTGGTTTTTTCACACCAATTTTCCTAGAACCTATGTCTAGAAAATAAATGAAGTTCAAATTAAAGGTACCTAGTGTCCCACTCAGCGTAGACTCTAATACTAATGAGATCATATACATAGATCTAGGTCACACAGACCTAGCTAATTTATGAAATAGGGTAAATGTTGAATTCAAGAATGATTGGATTTAAAGCATTTATGATAGTGTATTTCTTTAGGTAGAAACCTTCCCACTATTAGTCTAGAGCCTTGATCTTGTGCTCACACTGAAAAAGCATTAAGATGTAGATAAGAGGGAAGTAGTTAATGATAAAGGGAAAAATAATATGAACTTTGACTTTGATTTCATAGATATCATGTTCCTAATTCTAGAATATGAGACTTATCTTGATATAACCCCTAAATCTTCAAATAAGTTTTATCAAGATAATAATACTATATGTTTATGATTTTTAAAAAATCAATGGATAAAAACCTCTAGAATTACATCTACAAGACTACCTAAAACCCTATCAATAATAGAATTCAAAGATAAAGTGGGTGAGATAATCATACTCTTACATTGAGTTACTAGGAACCCAAATGCCAAGAACTATCAGGATTGGATGTACCAATACATTTGGGTGATCCATCAAAATAAATGGTATATCCCCTAGGCCCAATTGATTTTTGACTCCGTCCAAAACAATTGATGGAATTCCAAACTACAGTGAAGTTCTACTTGACCTCATACTTGGTCTACATACTAGCAAAGGGAAGGGCATTCCCAAGATTGAACATAGTGCCTAATCAGGTTAATAAGGTTTTTAACTACTATCTTGACCTCACCCTTGAGGCTAGTAATCAAAATTTTAGAAGGGTAAATGTCGCTTTCATATATCACATCATAATCATGTTTGATAAGGAGCTAAAAAAGATAATATTCTTTACTGCCACAACTTTTGAGATCACAAATTGGGGATCATATTTCATTTAATTTTCAACATATTCATACATTAGAGTGGGAGGTTTTAGTGGTTTTACTTACACCATTCCAAGGTATGTAAGTGAAAAATGGGCCCTAATGGAATTTTTGAGGTAGTTTGTAGAAAATCAGAAGTTGTTTTCAAGTAAACATAAGTTAGGGATCCACTTCCCCATCAACATAGGGAGGTATACATGCCCTTCCCTATCGAAAGACAAATGTGCAGATGCCAAGATGACTCAAATGACCTTAAGATCTCTTGATGCAAGGCCATTCTATGATTTTGATATCCAAATTACCAGTATATTAGGTATCACCACATATTCCCATGTTTTTTTATGAAGATTACTATGAAGACATGCAAGATGAAGAGGAAGTTAGATTGAGAGATTATTTCAGGATGACCTTAGAACAAATCAAAACTTACAACATAGAACTAGTCCCTAAGGAATTAAAAGGTGATGAATCTCTAGTTGACAAGGTATACTATGATAATAAGATATACTCCCAACCTTTCCACTGGTTAGGTGGTCCATACCAAAATCATTCTCATTGATAGCTAAGACCACTCATGTAATAAATAGAACAATCAATTGACTAAGGAGCAAAGGGGTTAAGGTTACTAAGGAGACCTTGAGTATGAGTGATAAATTGAGAGAAGTGAAATATAAGGGTGTGGTAACAATAACATAGGGTTCCAATAGTGGAACCCAAGTAGAATAGGCAAACAAGCCAGTGGTATCATACAAGATGAAGTAAAAATAAAAGGCTAAAGTAGATCCATCTAATATCCAATAAGCAAAAACACAACAAATTGTAGCCAATTCCAACTTCAATAGAGGACATGACTACCACTCAGTAGGCACAAATAGTTCTCCCTCCTATCTTTAATGTTAAAGTAACTATAGTAATCCCACCTCCTATTTTTACCAGTCCTCCAATACAAGTGATTTAACCTTCACCCACCCACCTATGTAAGTTAATTCCTTAGAAAAAATATAATCAACACAAGTGGCCCCTCATAATCCACCTTTACCTCCCTCTTCCATAATCACTTCCAACTCATCTTCCGTATCCATTACTACTCTATTAATCACTAAAACTACCCAATAGTACATAGTTGTAGATTTAGTCATCTTAACTACAATACCACTAGCCATCCCAACTACTATAGTAACTAATGCTTCATTTTCATCTCCCATCATATTCCCCATTCATCAACTCTGAGGTTTCCCACCACCTTGATTAATTCATTCACTTCCCTAGATTCCACACATCCACATGTTCCCCTATTTCAACTACCCATACCTACCCCTCCAATCATGTCACTCCCATCTCCCACACACTTGGTAAGCACATCAATACCCACTTTACCCATTCAAATACCCATTTATTCCATTCCATCAGTAACTTAAGCCCTTACTTAAGAGGTAGAGATAGAAGGACCCAATGATACAACTATGGATTCTTAACCCACAGATGGGAAAGAGATAACAACATCATCAACTGAGGATTCAAAAACATTAGTGATAAATATAACACTTGTCACAATAACCACTAGTGTAGAAACTTGAACTATAGACTCATAGATGATAGTGCCATACTCACAATTTTCCACCCCAAGCTAGCTAGCACAATCAGTGATGAAGAAGCAAAAATAAATGGTGTCACCCAACACACTAGAATTTAGTCTATTAGAGGCATATAAAATATCAAAGGTAGGCCCCATAACCATATCCATAATATTATATGATTCATTAGGGGAGAGATATGTGGAAATTATAGTCCCCTCACTAGATAAACAAAAAAAATATCTAGTGGTAGGGGATTATCAAATATCCAAAGTTCACTTGGGTCATCCTATAAGAGAGGGAATAAAACATGAGGTTCAGTCAAGCATTATCTCTATTTTTGAGAAGATGGATAGTGATAAGGTCAAAAAGGATAAATTGAATATTAAAGTTGAGTAATTAATAACTACTCTAAATAATTTTATAGAACTAGTAGCCCAACCAACTCAGTCTCTTGCTCATTTCCATGACAAAGAAACACTTGAAGTAGTGATAAAGATTAGTAGTATGGGAAGGGCCACAAAAGACTAGGATGAGGAAATTATCATGAAAGGAAACAAATTAATTGAGATATCAATGGACTTTAAAAGACTCTAAAATATGATCAGGCATCCTTGAAAGTAGAAATAAGCAAATATGAGGATGATATTAAAATGTTTAACCTATTCTTCCAAAAATTACAAGTTATTAATCTGATTGAGATTGATACCCTCATTTTAGAGAAGATATTAAAAAGTGATGTAGAACATGAGGAGATGGATAGGTCAGCCCATTTTAGAATCATGATACCCACTAAGAGTATTAATAAGGCCAAGGCTACATGTCATAAGGCCACATATACAATCTATGACATATAGGATTTGTTTAGTATATTGTCATGTGAAGCAATAGATCATCAAGATAAAATCCATTTAGTTTAATATGTTCAAGATAAGTTCAAAGGAGTGGCCAAGAGAGATTCAACATGGGATATAATGTTCAACTTGAGTTACATCCACTAATTTATTAGGTATCATAATACACTAGATCAGATGGGGAAAGACACTCAAGTATATAGGACTGCATCTAGATAAATCTCTGAAATAATGGTAGAATGTGAGATAGGTAAACCTATATTCACTTGGTCCTGATGAAGATTGCCTCCAAGAGATCTTCAAAAGCTTTGATGCTTACATTTCAAAAAAAAAAAGAAAAGGATAATGAATCTTTAGAGGTCATGGTTGTAAGCTAATTTTTCCAATTAATTGTAAAAATACATTCTATAAATTACATTTCATTATTGTAAGAGACATTATAAAACTATAGGTTTAAAATTGAAACTATCATTTTTGCAGCTCTTTTAGAGAAAGAGTCACTTTTAATTTTCAAGTATCTTTTTGATAGGATTTAAGTTATAAAAGTGAAACTTGTAAATTTAACTTTTCCTTTTGACAAAGTTTGAGTTACTTAACTTACAAAAACTCATGTTATAATTTACACTTTCCATTTTATCAAAGTTAGATGACTTAAAAAGTTGTAAAAGATTCAACTAAAAAATACAAATTAGGTTTTAAAAGTTATAACCTAAAATACATAAAAGAATTTAACTTAGCTAAGTGTTAGTTCATTTTGGTGTCTCATTCCTTAGAAAAGATAACATCAGCTAAACACAAATAAAGAGGATGTTTGCATGAAGTTTTAAATGGATTTCTTCACTCTTCTAGCACTTGTTGAAGAGTCCAGTAATTGCATATTTTTGTTCTAACCACCTTCTCCACTAAGGCTGCCATTCAAAAATAAAGAGTATGCCATATTCATGAAGTTATCAGATTTTATTGTTCTTCAATTGGGTGTAAGGTTTTGATAACTCACTCTCTTTCAAGAGAGTATTTTTTATAAATATGGGTACCTTAGCATAGCCCTTCTATCTTTTTATTGTTGGATAAATTATTATGAATTTTAAACAATTGATCTACATGTTATAACCTAGAGAATGATAATAGATTGAAGTGTTGCCTTTTGTGTGTGTGTCTTCTTTGTATATGCATGACTATTTATCAATTTTATGAATGATTTCATTCTTTTTCTAGTCACATAAATTCATTTGTGGTATTATTTGTGCCATTTTAAAAATTTGTTGATAAATAATAAATAAATTTGTTCCTTATTTGATAAAGATCCCATATTACCTTTGATCTCATATTTGTGCAAGATTGTGCTTTAACAACATCAACATACTAAACATTATACTATGTTCATACAAAGTAAGCATTAATACCCACTATAATCATTTGGTACAATCACCATTTTCCAATTTTAAAAATTAATTTCTAAAATTCTTTTCTTCATAAGTCAAACCCTAGTTAGGAGCGAGATCACTAAGAAGTAGTATTTTAACATGAATTGGTAATATATCAGTTGCACCAAACTTAGTTAAAGGAATTTGGCCTTATTCAAAGGTTCACCTTAATTCACCAAGGTCCCATAGCTTGGAGGTGATCCCATTGTGTCATTAGATTTACCATAGTTTTAAACTCATAATACATAACACACTATAACACAAAGATGGGTGCAAATTCTAAATAATAATAATATCTAAACTACTTGTGACTAGTCCCTCCACTCCAAATGTATAATCCCTTATGCATAAGATTCATACTCTAAAGGCTAAGGTGTTACATCTTGAGAAGGGAGCCACTAGGCCATCACATGCCTTGGATTATAATAATATCTTATTTACACCTTTGACACATCACATAATGATAACTCCCTTACCATCCATTTTTGTGGCACCTAAGCTTACATGATGGCAAGGGTGACCCAAAGCATCATCTTAGATCTTTTCACGTAGCATGTTTGGATTATGTGTCTAATGATTAGCTTCTCACAAAGTTTTTTTTAATGTATTTTAAAAGATTATGCCCTATAATGTTTATGATTTACCAAACCAATTTATCACAACATTTAATCCTTTGGAAAACATGTTTTTATCACACTTATCCATCAACATTAGTGACAAGATATCATAAACTCAAGTGGCACACTTGAAACAAAAGTCAAATGAGACTATAAAAGATTATGTCTTATGATACAAGACTATATTAGCCAAATTTGCTATCCCCATGGTAGAAAAAGAGATTTAAGAAATATTTAAACAAAGTAATTTACCAACATTACACGAAGCCATCTTGTTCAAGAAGTTTCCTACATTCACAGATTTGTGCCACACAACAAAAGAAAGAGAGGTCAAAATTTTATCAATGGGAAACATCAAGTATAAAAATGGATCAAAATCAAATTTTAAGAGTTGAAATAAGCCTCCATACAAGGTAAGTGCCACTAAGAAAAATAGTGATCAAAAGGCCACAATCAACATAGATTTTGAGCCATCTCCTAGATTGGTTTTATCTACTGCTTAGCACCAAATATTCACCAACATTCCAAAGTCACAAGTATGAGTTTTATAGTATCTCTTGGAATGAAATGTCCTATCTCTCCCTCCCATTAAATAGTTTTATAATACATGACCTCTTACAAAATAAATGAGGTAGGGAGCACATCAGGTGTTCACTACACATATTAGGCACATCCACCACTAGTTTTATATAATACTATTACAAAGGAGGCATACCAATTGCATTAAATTATTATCATGTACCATGCCATAATTCTACCTAGACCACTCATCACATTCTTAGAGGATATTTATGATGATGATACATATTTACATGCACTCTTTATATGAGCATACATAGATCATCATCCTATATAGAGTGTTACGGTTGACAATAGGTAAAACATTAACATGTGCATATGACACTTTCTATTATTTGGGGTACTCAAAACAAGATATATTCCCCATAAATATAGTCATTAATGGTTTCAGTGGTCATGTTCAAAGATCCATTGGCAAGATTATGCTTCCATTATAAGTTTGACCATCACATATAGCCATCTAGTTCCTAGTAGTACCCAATGTAGGCATGTTTGATATGTTATTGGGTAGGCAATGATTATATTAGATATAATCCATCCCATATATAGTGAAAAAATGTTTGAAATACATATATGAAAATTATGTGGTAAAATTTAAGGATACCCCATATAAGTATCCTCTACCCATCCCACACGAAGTTACAACATAGCCACCAGTTACAGTCCCATCACCACTAATAGTTATTGCATAGTTAGTTATAACTAAGATTACTATTCCTATTAATACATCATATATTTTAGTAGAACCACTAGTGTAGGCAAGATATAATCATATGGTATCGAAAAATATACATACTCTCCCATGAAGACCATTATTTGAGAGATCCCTATGTTATAGATATGTCATAAATTATAAAGGGCCTTCCCCCACTCAGTTTATGCTAAGATTATTTATTATTGGGTTCTCAAAGTTCTCAACACATGTCACCAATGTCACCTATATCTTATTATAACATATTAGTTCCTAAGAACCTTATAGTTCATAGGTCATCACAATTAGTGCCACAAATTCATAGCACCACTACATAGGTAGATACAAACATAATTTGCTCACTACAGTAGATTATGGGATTGTAATTGCTCTTTCACATGGTACTCATGATCACAATTCCCTTATTTGACATAGGTCATAGTGATAGTGATTCTCCCATGAGACCCATCGATTAGTATGGTTCCTACCGCCTTGTACATACTTTCTTCTTTCTTGCTCCTTGTACATAGTTTTTTTCATTTTTTTGTACATAGCTTATAACCAAAAAATAAAAAAATAATACAGTATACCAAAATGTAAAAACATTAAAATATTACTTATAAAACACAAAATTCATAGATTATATGTAATTATATGTTTACATTTCTTATATTTTCTAGACACTACATATGTTAGCTATATTGGTATAGTCAATTTCATCATACATACATGCTTCACTTGTTCTTGTCGAGTTCTTGAAATTTTCTTATAGCACTCAGGTCCACTACATTGATTTAGACTTACTATCATCTACCCAATTTGGGTATATACACTGATTAAAGATTATTCATTTGATATATATTCCCACTTGGGGGCATATCACGCATAGTTTTTATTACCAGGTTTTATTCTTACATTTTATACATTTTGGTTTTAGCATTGTTAGATCTTGATATTGACCATTGCTACTCATACTTAGATTTTTACTAACTATCACTATTTTAGACTTAACATATTTACATCCTATATTTTACATAGATTTGTACTACATTCATGCATGATTTCATTTATATAGTTCCTTGTTTAGACTTGATTGTATTCTTTATGCTTATTATATTTAAGGGCATTTGAATATGCCATTCTTCTTTGGATCTACACCACTTCTATTCATGTATGATTTAGACATGTTCATATGTCCCTTGTGTGTGATTTCCTAATTATGTATGCAAACATTCAAACATGTCCTTCTATGTGGATCTAAGACCAATTTCTTATTTATTTCATATGTCGACATTTGAACATGTCCTTATATGTATTATTTTCTTAGATTTAGTGACATGTGCTCATGTCCCTTGTATTGTGTCCCCTTGGCTTATTTTTTATGTCTCATGTGTTTTATATTATAATTTTTTATATGTGTCATGGCCATGATACTTTTCTTTGATTATTACACACACTAGTTTTCAATTCTATGAGGGACCTCATGCATTTACCCTTCATACTTAAGGGTTGTGATGGGAATCATACTCCATCCCCCTAGGTAGATACTAAATATTTTTATTATACACATTGATTACATCTATCTTGACACCCTTGTGTAATGGCAGACACAACATACATATTATCTTACATACTTATGCTCAGATTATATTACATTTTGATGTTATGTTTACACATTAGATTAGATTATCATGCAATTATCATATATGATATGACTAACACTTTATGTAGAGCTATTTATTTTGAGGATGGTTCTTGCAAAATTTAAAAATTACCCTAAAAAAAGGGGGAATGTATAGGTGTTTGTCATAGAGATCAAGATACTACATTGTATTTATATAAAACATTTTAGCACACAAGGTCAGTTTTAAAAAATCAAACATAGGTAAAACACACAAAAAAAATAGGGAATAAAAAATTAGCACAATGACTCAAATTTTGGATAAGACAGATATAACACCTAGATAGGGACACTAGTACCACATAGAACTATTATCCAAGACATGGAGCTACTATCTAGTAGCCCTAGTTTCAAGGTATTTTAAATTAGTTAGAAAGTATACTAGGTATGTACAAGTTTACATATATGTAGCTATAGGTTTGATAATTATGCTCATATTTTACTAATATTCACACTAGTTCAACTTAGATTCATATCATTTGATCTATTGGTGGAATCATATATGGTATGATCATTCCAATATTTAGTTCATATACTCAGATACAATTATTAAAAAATAGTCTAGAATCAATATACTTAGATATTAGATTGGGGGCATATGCATGGCACATTATTTACATATGCTCAGTTACACATAGGTTGATCAGATGGAATGGTACTCCATGTCATTATATACACTTGAAATCATATTATAGGTTATTACCAATTTCATGCCTTCCTCCATCTATAGTGGTTAGCATTCTCAAGTGGATCAGAGTCACCTAATGTACTTGAGTGGCTACGGAACTAACATACATAGTTAGATATATGTAGTTAGATATTTCTATCACTTTGTGAAATTCAATTTTAGATCCATCTAATACACATGGGTGGGTAATGATGGAATCATAACCTAATTGAGTTCTTAAGCCACCCACATGAGAGGGTTAGACACACTTTTAGTCTAATCTAATCTATTCATAGGTCATGATCCACCAAGAAAGGGTGGGAAATAATGGAATCAAAGCTAGATTAAGTTTTTGAACCACCCACATATGAGGATTAAATAAGATATCAACCCAATCTAAGCCATTCAATGTTTTGATCATTATATACATGCACATATATAGGTTATTACCAGGTTAATACATTGATTTAATACCCAATGAGGTGTATTTTTCCTTTCCTCTTTTCCATGTGTTTACTTAGTTTTAATTAGTTACTTCTTTATTCAACATAGTTTTTGCTTTTGATATCTCTTAAGTAAGGATTTATTTATGCATGTTTTATTTTAGGTCATGATTTAGATCATACTTCACATATGCATATCTATCTTTACATACTTAGACTTAGCTTCACAAGATTCAAATCCTAGGTAAGTCCAGGTATGCTTCTTTTTTCCCTTTATACTATTCATTTTTCTTTGTTGCATTTCTAGCATAAAGGGGGTCAAGTGTAATCACCTAAAAGTGATATTTGAGTGTTAAGAGTGATAATTGGGATAAATTATTCCTAGATTATCCATAGACCTATGTTATAACCTTCTATCATAATTTTCCATCCTTTGTGTAGACCACAAGCATCCCTAGTCATCTAAAACATAGTATTAGACCTTCATTCCCTGATCTTGGCCCTTCATGCCTAATATCTTGCTAGATGGACATTATCAACAAATCAATGACACTAGAGCCACATGGTACTAGTGTCCCCAACATGTTACTAATTATATTTACCCTAACTTTACTGAATATATATATTTTTAAAAATTAAACCCTTCTAAGGTCAGCCTTGTAAACACCCAATTCTAGCCACTACTGGCTCTCGACTAGACTTTAGATTGATTCTTACCAACCATTGAAAATTAAGCCTAAAATTTATTGAATGCACTAATTTTTGTCATGCATCATTCATTAAAGAACACAATCATGTTTAGGCATTACTATTTAGGACACTAACCTGTATGCAATAATAACCTCTCACAGATTCATCCTCAATCACCTTATGACCTAACAACTATTAATTTGGCCTATGGACCCATTAAATGGGGAACTTGATCAAATATTGAAAGAGATAAAAATTATTATCAAAATCAATCATCTAATTAAACAATATTAAATGATTGGTTAAATTATCAATTTTCAATTAATGAATTTATTAAAATAGAAATTCCAAAAATAAAACCTTTTCATCATTGACTTTGTGAATTTTCAAGCTCTTCCAAAGTATCCCAACATATCTAATTTGAGGTCCATGCCTAGTAATTTAAAATCATATTTACATGACAACTATTAACTCAACTAGAGTTTAGTATCAAATCACCTATGGTTATTTTGAACCCATTCTATGTTTAAAATCAACCTTATCTCATCTTGGGTGAGAGTTAAATTTTGAGGCTAAAATACAATGCCATACCCATTAATGTTTTAGCTATTTTGGTGCAAAGTTATTATGCACAAATATATTCAACAAGATTTTTTGATGCAGTGTTATATTTCTTAAATGTCTTGCAAGTAGTGTTATCATTCTCAAACCACAAGTCAAACAATCAAGCCAAGACGCCAAGGAAAGGTGAATCCAAAAAAGCTCTATTGATGAAGATTTTTTGATGTACAAGCCAAGAAATCCACTTCAACAAGCCATTTGGAGCTCCAATGAAGGTAAAAGAGTGCACTCTTTTATTTTTTAGTTGTATTTTAATATGCTTAATTATTACCTATGCTCTCCCTAGTGTCTAGGATAGAGGTGTTAGGATTTTATTGTGTTATTTTAAATTATTTTATTGTATTAACACAAGACTAACCTCCCCTCTACATATTTTTTGTCCACATGTTGGCATGCATAGTGGGACCAAACATCTAATATGACCAAGAAGATGTATATACTACTTTTAGTTTTTCTAATAGATGCATAAAAATATTCAAGTTTTAAAATTTAACTTCATTTTTTATGTCTTTATGTTTTAAGCAAGTCACAGGTTGCAGGGATCAATGCTGATTTTTAGTCATAAGTTGTAGAGTTCGACGTTAATTTTCCAAATTGATGTTGATTATATGAATTGACCATGATCCCTATGTGAAAAATAAAAAATGTTAGGGAACATGGTTAATATATATTTTTATTGATTTTTATTACTTTCATTATGTGTTTGAGGTTATGCATATTATTTGTCTAACCCACTTCTTACAAGATCTAGTGGGATGTTTTGGTTTTAAATTTCATTTCTTAACCATTTTATCTCAAATCAACCTATGTTTTTATGTGTTTTGTATGAAATATTGATGATCTATATAATCAACATCAATATTTGTGGATCGACATTGATCTCTCTAGATCAAGATTGATCTATGTGGATCAATGAAAATTAGCCTCTGAGATTTAAAAAACTATAAAATTTTAGAGATAATTTTAAAATGTTGTTTCCTCATTTGATTTTGAGATTCCAAGAAAGTAGATCCTCTAACAATTTTTATAACCCAAAGGCCAAAAGAAGACATTTAAAACACTCTATAATTTCAAATCTCACATTTCAAATTGGTATTTTAAAAACATTTTTACTTAAGTTATTTTTCATCTTAATTAATATATCAACAAGAAATACCAAGGGGATCAAACTTCATTACATACTTCATTTTAGTGATATAAAATGAACTAATATATTAGCTAAATACTCATAAGAGTTTCATTTTTTATTTTATTTGTTGAAGTGTTTGTTTAAAAAAATGAGTGTCATGTGTATTCTCTCCCCCTATCCCATTTAGGAAACTTGGGTGATAAAAAATGCTCACTATTTGCATTTGTCACTTTGGTCCAAAATCATGAAAGGAAAGTTGATAAGGCCCTCCCAAAATCCATATGATTTGTGTGACCCAAAAATGACCCTAAATTCCTTCCACTTTTATAAAATTTCATGCATTTTGGATTAGGGGTAGGAGTTCATTGCCCCCTCATAATTTATTTAGGGAAGCATTGACCCAAGAATTCATCTCACAGCATCATTTCAACCCCACTCTATGTTGGGGTATATAAATTGAGTGTGACCCACTGGGATGCTTGTTTTAAATAGTTAAAAAATCTTTGTTATTGGTACTCAACATTGGAATGTAGGGGTAACTCAGACATCACACTACACTAAGTAATTGATGGATGTATTGGTTGTAAAAAGGGCACAAACTTTTCACAACAAGCCAGTTGATGTGGATATAAATGATGTGATTATGCTCTAATGTTTGCCACACATATAGTACCATCTATAAATAATAAAAAATTAATAGTTTAGACAAACCCACTTGTTGTGGACATACTGTTGATATAAGGTGAGTATCTTGAATTTTTATGTCATCATACCAACTCTTGAGAGAAGAGGGGGCATAAAAACCCCTTATTTTTATACACTTTTAATTTTTGGATTAATAATTTAAAATCTCTCAAGAGAAATTATATATATGGAATTGATAGTATAATGTAACCTTGTCAATTTTAGGATTTAAGATGCTACACTTGGTTGTTTTTGTCATTTTGTCCTTTTTATTTACATGGTCTTGAGTTGAAATCTATTTGTTTGTCATACCACATCAAAAATGAGCCTTGTTTATACATCATGAATTTATTTGAAGAGGAATTATTCCATCCATTTGACACCACACTTTTACCTTAGTCTTTTGACAAAAACTTTGTGTTTGTCACTTGTTTGAAAAGGGCATTGTTATGTTACCCAATTCATTCCAAGTATTGTGCCTTAAATTTATTTGAAAAAAAACATTTTTATAATAATTAGAGCATGATAACATCATTATGCTACTCTAATTTTTTCAAATATTTGTTTCCTTGTATCCAAAATTACAATCAAAACCACATGTGCCTTTTTAGATCTATAGCTAATACCTTCAAGCCGTTCATTCTTGTCTAGCTTGTTGTTTATTTTAAAAAGCCTAGTATTATAATTCAAGTTTGAAATTAGCCTTGATAAGTTCAAATCCAAACATTGATTGGTTTATATCTAGGCCTTGTGTAATTTGGCTTAGAATATTTGCCCTTCACTTTTGGGTTATGTAACTTAGGTTAACTTATTGCTCAATTTAAAAGACATGCATAGATTTGGGGAAGTAACATATCTTTTATATGCCTAGTGTTCCATGTATTTTTCTAAATAATCAAGTTTGTGTTTAAATAAAAATCCTTATTTTGTGTCAAAGTGTTTCAATGTTTTTAGATTAAATCTCTTAGACCTTGATTTATTTAAAGTCTAGATTTTGTGCCTTTCCTTTAGACTTAGCTTATACTTATTTGAAACACTTTTTACCTAGATTTGGCATTCCATTTTTCATTCATCCACTTGAGATTTTTATGTAAGACATTTGGCATTAGACATTTGATGTTAGACTATTTTAGACCAAGTTTTAGCAAATACCTTTTTGGAGATGCAACTCCACTTTTAGACCAAATTAGACCAAGTTTGGACCATTTATCTTTTGGATATTTATTTTTAAGAGTTTCTAGAAATCTAGGCCTATTTATGTGAAATGTTCATTCATTGATTTATATATGTCTCATTACACTCGTAGTGGAGTCATGTATAATCTAGGTTATGATAACATGGTCACAAAAGATAACTTTGTTCAAGACCCCTATGGTGATGATGTAGTTTATGAGATGGATCCTTATCCTCCTTAAAATATTCAATCTAGGGAATAAATCCAAGATCCATTATCCCACTATTTGGTTAACATGCCTCCATACTATTGATGCTTCTAAATTAATCACATGTACTATTAGTGTTTAAAGAACACTTATCATTTTATAATTTAGAAAATTTAGAGCATGAGGTATAGGTTTTAACAATCTAGTTGCCTGTGGGGAAATAGTAGTAGAGCAAGATAAACTGTTCCATAATATTTATATGATTTGGTGGTTGGGAGCCACCTTGGTTTTTTCCTTAAGAATTGAAAAGAGTCTATGTTAGTACTTAGAGAATTATATCCCAAATTTAGGATAAAAATTAATCTAAGTGGATATTTATAATGAAGTTAAAGCTAAAGTGATCTAGTGTAAAAAGGAGCAAAGAGAAGGGTAAGGCAAAAAAATGAGTGATTGCCAATTTTAGTCTTAAACATTATGACAAAGCATAAATTATAACTGAGTATGAATTTAAAAAATATATAATGCAACATATCCTAAGCTCAAATTCCACTATATATCAGACAAACTTCAAAGGATAATGTAAAGAGTCACAAGTAAGAACTAGGTCTACTTTAAGGAGTTGCTACTATAATCAAATAGCATTTGCACATCTAAATACAAAGCAAAATAAAATGAATTAAAACCCAAAATATTCTAACTAATCTAGAATATGCCTAAATTAGAAACCATATGATTAGAAAATGCAACTCAAAATTCAAAGACACCATTTAAATTCAAGACATCTACTAGCAATTGAGAAGAAATCTATATGAGTAATTGACCTATCAAATATGGATAATCCTTTCAAAGTTCCTTGATTATATTAATTACTTCAAGTGTACAAAATTGCTCAAAATTCTCTCTCCTTTTATAAATGGTGATACATGCCTTTATAGAAAGATTAGGCAGTATATTGATCAGTTACAAAATATAGATGTACAAAAATAAGGACAATTATCCTTACAAGTTTTAAAATACACATGCTTTTCATAATCACACCAACCTAGAGGAAAATATGCTAACAAACTAGCATATGCCTTTATAATGGAATATTTTATTCCAAAAGTTAAAATTTTTACAAAATAGAATATTTCTTAATTTTCTAATGGGGCCTTTGATTGTCATTACTGGAGGATGTTCATGGCTTTATCATGTTGCTCATCAACTAGCTCTATATCCACAACAAGTTTCATGATACACTCCTCCTCTTGATCTGCCAAGTCATCAAGTTCCCTATCATTCCTGGCCATGGCTTCTTTAATGCTCTTAGATTCATTTATTCTTTCTTTTGCATTGAGTATCATGTCTAGGATCTTAGTGTTATCATCCCCAAATTTTCCTTGGCTTTTTCCTTTGATTCCTTCAGTTACCAAAGTAGCCCTATGTTTAAATTCTTCATCACTTATGATTCCAAATAAAGTGGGTTGTACAGGATCTATGAGCATAGTCCCAAGAGTTTCTCAATTCTCACAATTATATCCTTATCATCTTCTAAGAGTCCTCCAACATCATTATGCCAAGCACTCAAACTTTGAACTTTGTCAACCACAATTCTCAAAATTATGCTCAAGTGTCCTAAACTAATGGTTTTAAAGCCTAGGATCTATTTACTTGCTTGAATGTTGAGAAATTTGGGTATTTTATCTTTTGAGGCTTACTATTAGGTGACTAGGCTCTTGGACAATACACATTACCCCTCTAATGCACTCTGCCTTAGTTTCATTATTTTGAGTGCCTCAAACATGTCATAAAATGACTCATAAAGCATTTTGGTCATTGCCTCAAGCACTGATAGAATTAATTATGTCTAAAAGTTTTCCTTTTCTCTTTACAAATTTAAGATCCTCTACTTCATCCCCTAAACTCTAACTTTGGCCTGTGTTGGTTAAGCCTCAATCAGGCTTTCCACATATTCTTCGTGAATGGTTTCCTTACCAAGTTACTAGCCTCCCATAGGGGTTAGTCCCATAAAGGGATCCACCATTTGAAACATTAATTACTCTATTCCAACCACAAATATATTTGTTGTTACCCTTTATATCCCTATTGTTTTAGTGTTGAATTGGGTGGTAGCGATGAGCTTCTTGAATTTGGGATATTTTGGGACCCCTACATCTAAGCTACTTGACATTCCTAGGGCATCCATATTCGTACTTTTTGGTCCTTAGGAGACCACAATTATTATTTCTTCTTTCTCTTTTACCATAACTCTAATCCATGGCTTTATGTCATATTGCATCTCAACATTAGCAACTCTTGTCATGGCCCATGAATGAGGAAGAGAATAATATTTTGTAACTTTCCATAAATAAACTAGTCAAGAATGACTGGTCTATGAATTGGGAATTCATCATTGAAGAGATTGATTTCACTATTGGGGTGAGTGAAAGTAAATCTTGGTCTCTTTTTTGGTCTAATAGGGACTAATGCTATCTCTACCTTCCTCTTGTCTTGGGATGCCATAGGGACACACTCTTTTCCTTTATCTTCCTTAGGCTCCTCTTTCTTATCTAAGTTATAGGCCTTTGCAAGTTCCTTGAGGGCACCCTCAAGTGTCTCTTCTAGATCCAAGGTTATCATATCCATGTTCTACTAGAGAAATTGTTATTTGGGTAAGTGTTGAAGGTGGGGGACCCTCCCCAGGTCTCTCTTCCAATCTAACTTCTCCTGATTTCTCCTTGCCCTTGCTTTGTTCATCATGATTTTACACAATTTTACCTTAAGGCTATGGCTATTCTACATGGAGTTATTATTGGGTTGTCCTAGATGGTCTAGGTAGTAAATTATATTGTAAAGGATGCCTTTTCCATGCTTCCCCTGATGGCTTGTCATCCTTGATTAACCTATGTTCAAGCTTGATGTTGTGTCCTTGAATCCTATCCAAGACCTCTTCATAATTCTTAGCCTTAATGTATATGGTGTCATGAGTACCAAGTTGATATACATATTCAAGATTTGAGAGATTATTTTATAAATATTTTAGTGGTTGGCCACTATACCCTAAGGATCCCACATCTTAAGTTCATCAAGTTGAAAAATAAATCAATCCCAGTGTCTGGCCATGGTCTCAACCTATTTCTAGTCTTGAAGTATGGTCCTTCCAATGATCAAAGGGAAGGGGTGGAGAAGTATTTTATTATTTTATTTACAATTTCCATCAATGATATGTAGGAACTAGGAAGAAATTTCTTGCTTAAATAGTCTGCTAAGAACATATACTAGAATCTACAAGGCTAGGACATGATCCCCTCAATCCTGACAAATGTGTAGTCAGGGTAATACCAAATGTCACTCATCAATTCAATATACTTTTTGATTATGGGGTGGACCCTAGGAATGGGAACACCTATGATGACCTCCACTATGGCTGGATAAATGAAGTCATAAATAAAATGCATGTGACTCTTATACTTGAAGATATGCAATTTGGAGTAATGGTGTGAAATAGTAGTTTTGCCATCTGGGGACAAATTCCTAATACTAGTGAAGTTGATTGAGGTAATAAGGTTTATTAGGTATGACATCATGTAAAATTACTTGGAGGTATTCCTTTTAATGGAAGTTAATTACTTGGTGAAGAAGACACTAATTAAATCTCTAATTGGAGGGGTAAGCTTTTCTTCCACCATGAAATGTACAAAAGGAAACCACATTTTGTTCACATAGGTGGTTAAGGGGGCTCCAAAGGCTCAATTCAATAGGGTCATTATAACCCTAATGTCCTCCTTAAATTGGATTACTTGTATTTTTTCCTCAAAGTCCTTGAATATATGAGGGATTTGGTGTAGCCAGGGTATAAGGATAGAGTCCAGGTCATTGTTTCTTGTCCACTCTTTGATTTTGGATAAATCCACATGGGGAAGAGGGAACTTATGATATTTCTAAAATGCTACAGGAGAAATATATTCTATTTCATTAGATTTTCCCTCCCTAATGATCCATTCAATATCAATTCTATAGTCAATAAAGATGGGAGCAAGGATGTTTATACAATGTAGTACCTCAAGTTTTACCATGGCATGGTGAAGGCCAATCATCTAGACTACAACAAGGTCATAGTGCCTCCTAATTATGATGGCAATTCTTTGTTCCTCCTTGGAAATGGGTGGTAACTCCTCTACCGTGAAGAAGTGATAAAACCAATTCCTATTTCCTAGGATATTTAGGGTTTTAAGGTCTAATTCAGTGTCTTTAAAGATCTAACCTTCAATGTCTATTTACAAGTAGAGCTCAATCTCTTCCTTTAATTATTATCGGTGAGCTACCATTGTCTTTATTTTTGCAAATTACTCACAGTAGATTGCAAATTATCTCTGTCAAAGCTCTCTCATGCTTAGAAACATAATTAATCTCTCATTGGATCAAATTATAACCAATTAATTCTATTTGGGTTGCTTTTATGAAAGGTTTAGGGTTTTAGAGCTTTAATGGTAGAATATATCTAGGCTTTGGGCTTATACATGCCTTGGATTTGATTTATACTTTTGCCTTTATACCTTTGCATTTTTTAGCCCATAAGATCTTGTAATTTATCCTTTTCTGCTTGTATGGTGCCAATGTGGCATTGGTCTAGGCCTTTCATGACATTTTTCATAAATTCATTTTGAGCACTAGTTGTTGGAATTTAAAAAAGCCTCTTTTATTTCACTTCATTGGATCAAAATATAGGATTAACATGAGCCATTGATTGTAATTTGGGCCATTGCTTATGATTGATCTTTTTATTCCAAGCCTTATAGTTGTGACACTTGGCATCCTTAAATTATTTCCTCATTTTTTGTATCTTATGTCAATCCTTTGCTAAATGAGCATTGGCCATGCAGTGAGCTCATGCACCTTTGAAAATTCAAGAGCACCTTCACATCATAGGATCATATTCTAGCATTGAAGCATAAACCATTAGATCATCATGTCAACATTTCCTTGAATAGGCCTTCACCATGCATTGAAGTCATAGGTTCTCAAGGCCTCATTGAAAATTCCATGGGAGCCTTCATGTCATTGGATCAAAATCTAGCAATGAAGTGTGTGTCATTGATCTGTAGAGATGTTTGAACATTAAATTAGCATGTTATTAAGATTGTGACTTAGGATTAAGTCCCTTAGGATAAGGTTTGTTTAATTTATTAAGCATGAAATAAACCTTAGGCTAAGGAGTTTATGCCTATTTTTTTATTTATATGCAAGGGGACCATGGCCTAAATATTCTAGGCCAATGTTTACATAATGTTTAATAAACATAATGTATGCATTGGTCTAGAATTTTTATGCCAAGGCTTATAAAATATGCTCAAAAGGATCAATGTGACATAATGGCCTAATAACAAATAGGATTTTGTTTATTGACAAAACACATTAAAACCTTTAGCTAGAAGTATTTGGTCTAAATTTTACGTTATAAGAACTCTCTTTTTAAAATAAGACTTAGTATAAGTCTATAGTTTAAGGTTGATGATATTTAAACAAAATGCCATGGTGACCTTAAATTATAGATTTATAATAAGTTTGATTTGCATATATTTAAATCATAAGACCATTTCCATATTTTGCAAATTGAGGCTTTCTAGTGTTTGAGCATTTCTTGAGCACTTCCCTTAGCTTGTAAATTCATTTTTGAGCCTTCCAACAAGATTTTGGAGTGTATTTTGATCCTAAGCATAATAATTCATTAGATTAAATTTTATGGTCTCATAGACATCAAATATGTCCTTATGGATGTCAAATGACAATCTCACAAATGTCAATTTTAATCTAGTGAAGTTTTTTAATTTGATGGACTTAAAGTTGACAGTCGTGCAGATGTCAAATACATCCTCATAGACACCAAATGATAGTCATGCGAGCATCAATATTAAGCTCATCAAATTCTTATGGCCCAATGTGGGAGTACCATTTGGCACCTCTATGAGGCCTCCCAAGATCTTAGACTTAATTCACTCTATTGGATCTTAATCTGTGATGAAGTGTTAGTCGTTAATCATGATTTAAAAGCTTGCTCATGATTGGTTCTTTTGTCAGGCATGACCCATTTATTTTTTATCATCAAATGCAAGGGCACCACATGTCAATCATTTAAGCCTTCTGTAATTTTTTGAATTTTTAATTGTGCCTCACTTCATTTGATTGGGAGGCCATGATGAAGTGAGAACCATTGATTAAAATATGAGAGCTTGAATGTGATTGGTCCAAAGGGCTATATGCAAGATTTTATTAGGCTTTCCTCATGCTATATAATTGAAAGGTCACAATGAAGCATGAACCATTGGATCATCAAAGATGTATGTTATTTAATTCAAATCTTAGGCTTTCCACACTTCATTGGATCAAATGCTATGATAAAGCATAGGTCATTGGATTCTAAAGATGCAAATAAGTTATGTTAGGATTGTAGAGATATAAAAGGTTTAGGCTTAAGCTGTTAAGACTAAGGTCTCACTCATATTAATAAATACATCTAGGTCTTAAGATTAAAACCTTAGACTAAGTTGTAAATCAAAATACTGAACTAACATAAAATTGAATTTAGAATCAAGACTTAGAATAAGGTGTTAAGATTAAGGTCCCGATTGTATTAATAAATACATCAGGACCTTAGGGTTAAAATCCTAGGCTAAGTTAGGTCATACTAAAAGGACCTTGTAGAATGAATAAGTAGTTAGGCATACAAAGGAACCTTAAAGAGGAAAATAATAAAAGGGGACCAAACATTTTAAGTTAAGTTTTAGTTGTGTTAAAAAACATGACTAAGCTTAAAACATGAACTTTATCCTTATGTCCAAAAAATTGGATTTAAAAAAGGTTCCTACCATTTTGGTTCCCACCAACATTCAAATTTAAACTGAGGGCTTTGGCTTAGATTTCAAAACATGAAATTCTTAGGGACAAATGCCATGGAACCTACAACTAGAGCAATAAAGACGATTTGTTAGTGATGTTAGTCCAAAATAAAGCCAAAACAAAACCAAGTAAGCCTACTTTTAATAAATTGGATGATCTCCAAATTCTAAAAATGACCTTAACATGATAAATTTTCATGTTTAAACTTTAGATTTCTCTAGGGTCCCAATTTTCAAAAAATGGGGGCATGTTGGTCCTAACAAATGGTGACTCAAGGGAAAAACATAGCAATATGTTAACTTAGAGACTCTAGTTTAGACAAATAATTAGTTCATCCATTTCATTTGATCAAGATCATCATCTAGATTAGATTATGGTTGAAACAAACCTTGTATTTCTAGAGTTAAGGCCAAACACCAAGACATAGCCATACTATGTGTGTGTTTTTATTCCACTTACTATTTACCATGGGGTTTAAGAGATAACTTCTAGGTTTCATGTCATTAATCACTAACATTGACTTATAACATGTTAATATATTCATTAAGGACCTTTATTTTAGCTTAGGGAAGGCTTGGGCATTGCTCTGCTATGAGCCAGACATCTATATCTCTAAAAGAGATGCCTTTGGCTCAACTCAAAGCCTTGTTCCACTACTAGCTAGGCATCCATAGTCCTGGTGGAGATTACCAAAATCACCTATGCTTATAAATATTTTGATTTTGCATTGAGTTCTTTTTTTATTTTCTTGAGACTTTTAAGCTTTTAGCAAGGTTGGGAACTATAATAGCTAGGTTTTAGGATTTAGTCAAGTGTTTGATCTTTAGAACATCATCTATGGATGTAACCCTTATCCCAAGTAAGGATGTTGATTAAGTGATAGTATGACTATACCATGATAGTTTGAATTTTCACCCTACAAGTGCAAGTCTTCTTAAAACCAATTTGAGGCTAGAATAGTGTTTAAGTTCCCATGAAATAATTGACTTCTTCTATTGGTATTTACTAGTTTCTTAAAATTACAACATCATACTTACATTTCATGACCATGGTCATCAAATGCAAGGGGTTCATACCTTCATTTCTAAGTTTTGGTAACTTTCAAGCAAACTTCATAACCTTAAGCTCAAGATTGTCCAAGAAGACTTATTGAAATCAAGGAACAAAGAAACAGGAAAGAAACACATGACAAAAAGTAGGAAAGAAAGATAACAAGGGGAAAAAATGTATACATGCATATGCAAAATAAGAGACAAGAAGAAAAGAACTAGAAGGAGACTATCTAGCTTATTTACTCTAAATCTAACCATCTTACAGTTTACTCCATAAAGACCTCCAAAGGAGCAGTAGAGAAGTAGTGTTTGAGGTATTGCCCATTGGTGGGAAATGTAATATCTACTAGTTGTAGATATTTGATCTTGAATGTGTTTTTACCCAATGTTTCTACAATCTGGTATGGGTCATTCCAAAAGGATGTGAATTTACCATGTTTGCCCTTAGGTTTAGATGCTTCATCCTAAATGAGAACTAGGTCTCCCTATCTAAACACCTTGATCTTGGACCTTTTATCAAACCATATCTTGACTATGGTTTGATTCCTACTAAAATTAGCAAGGGCTTTCTCCTTTGCATCCTCCATCTGAATGATGTCTATTAATATAGAGTTAGCAAGCTCTTGGCTTTCTTCCATATATTCCTACATAAATCTATATGTAGGCAACTTGAGAGTGATAGAAAAGATAGGTTCTTGTCCATAAACTAATAGAGATGGTGAAACACTTAAGGCTTGTATGATTATTATCCTATCAACCCATAGTGCAAACATAAGGAGCTTATGCCAAGTCCTGAGCTTATCTACAATAGACTTTTTGATTGCCTTCATTAGGTTCTTGTTTGTAGATTTAGAGATTGTATTTCCCTAAGGATAATGGTTGGATGTAAACTTGAGAGTGATGTCATTATTATAATCCCATTTATTCATCTCTATAGAAATGAATGTAGATCCATTGTCATAGACTAGAGAGACTTGATTCTAAACCTTGTATTATTTCATCAAAGAAGTTGATCACCTCTTCAGTCTTGCATTATTTAGTCACTGCATCTTTAATCCACCTTTTATAATAGTTTATGGTGGTAAGGATATACTTGTGACCTTTAAATGAACTAGGGTTGATTATCCCAATAAATTCTAACCCCCATTGAGCAAAGGGTTTGTCAATCATGACTAGTTGTAGTGGCATTGCTACCCTTGGCTCCTTGGTGCTAAAAATTTGACATGAGTGGCATTACCTCACATGTTTGTGAACATATTTAAAAATAGTTAGCCAATAATAGCCAAATATAATAATTTTGTGAGTTATGGTCCTCCCAGATGGATGTCTATAGCCCAACTTTTTATGAAAGGTGATCATGATTTGGGTGGCTTCTTCTTGTGAGACACATCTCAAATAAACCCCTTCAAAATTTATCCTATACAAGACACCATATTTGATCAAGTAGTGAGTTACCTTCAAACTTAGGGTCCTCTTTTTCTCCCTAGATAATCTTATAGGATAAGTACCATTAATTATCAAATGTATGATTGAATCATACTACTCACTATCTTGAAATTTTTGTTGATCCACTTACATAATACTTAGCCTAGGGTTAGAATTAGAAATTATCTGGATCAAACCTTGTCACCTTACCAATTTTGTTGTTTTCATCTCCAAGTCATACTCCTTGAAAACTAACATCTATTTACCTCTATGTTCTCCTAATTCATTTTGACTTAACATGATTTTGGTGGTAGGGTAAGATAAGATAACATGCACCTTATTTCAAAGGATGTAATGTTTGAATTTATTAACTGCCTTAACTAATGCATATGCCTGCTTATCAATCAATGAATAATTTAACTCAAAATCTTTAAAATTAGTAATCATAAAAGAAATTAAGTGGTCACACACTTAAATTTTCTAAGTCAATATTATAGCCATAGCATGGTCAGATGCAAAAGAATAGAGGTAGAAGTCCCTTGAGAAATTAAGACTTATAAGTACTGGAGCTTGGCTAATGTGTTCCTTGATATCATTGAATTCCTTTCTATATTATTCATTCTATGTGACTTTGGAATCATTATTTAGCATGCCATTCAGTGGTTTGACAATCTCTACAAAGCCAAAAATAAACTTTCTTAAAAAAAATTATCTTACCAAAGAATGACTTTAGCTCTTTCTTACTATTTGGAGGTTTCATTCTAGATATGGCGTCCACTCTTTCAGGATCTATAGAGATCCCATATTTGGTTATAACATGATATATTAATTTACCATTAGTAAAAAAAAATATACTCCTCTTAGGGTTCAAGTAAATGTTATACCTTCTACATCTTTCAAAAACTTACTACAAATGCATGAAGTGATCTTTCTTATTTTTGGAGAAAACTATTAGATCATCCATATAAATAATGATGCAATTACCTATTAGGCCTTGGCAGGCATGGTCCATATCTATTTAAAAATTATCTCCTACATTGATTATCCCAAAGGGCATCCTCTTTTAAGTAAATGTCCCCTACTTTGTGGTGAAAGTTGTCTTCATCATGTCCTCTCTATCAATAAACACTTTCTTGTACCTTGAAAAGTCATCAAGAAAAGACATCATAGCTAAACTTAAAACAACTTGAATCATTTTGTATAGGGAGGGAAGGGGGTAGTTATTCTTTTTTTATGATTTCTTTAAGTTTCTAAAGTTAATACAAAGTCTAATCTCACCATTTTTCTTCTTGACTGGCACCAAATTAGCCATCGAGGTTGAATCCTTGATGGGGAAGACTATCCTCGCATTTAATAATATTTTGACTTCCTTAAAGATCATGGGTTCTAGGATAGGGTTTATAAGCCTTTATTTCTATTTGAATGATTTGAAACTCTCCTTAAGGTTTATAGTATGGGTAATGACCCTTGGATCAAAGATATTTAAGTCATCATAGGACCAAGCTATGACATCCCTATTTCGGGTAAGGATCTCTTTGGATTTCTTGTTTTTAATATTTGTGTAGGCCTTTCCAACATTTACTAGTTGGGTTGATCTTGGAGCCAAGATCAAAAGGATTATAATCTTTCCCACTTACCTTTCGAACCTTACTCAATTTATCTTGATCAAATAGTCTTTCTAAAGCAATCATTCCCTTGGGGATCTTGTTGTCATTCAGATGAATGACTTTACCACCAAATTTTCCCTCCTTAGATGTAATTTTATTAGTATCATCAATGATATGAGTATAAAATACTCTAAAATTGGTCATAAAATCCAATATCTATTGATCATCATTAAAAACTTGGAAATGGTTAACATTATTAGGCACTGAAGGACAAGGGATCAGCTCAATGCTAAAATTAGGGGAATCTTCATTGGGCATGAGGTTGGATACAATAGATTCTAACTCATAATCATCTTGGTTTTCTCTGCTTGGGATGGAAATGATGCCAAAGGCATTAAAGGATTCAATCAAATCCCATACCCTGAATTTATCCTTTTTAGGTATGAGAGTTTACATTGGTATTTACTTCTTACCTGGTTGACCACTAGTTCTAAATACCCATAAACTAGTAGTTCTTTGAACTTATTATTTATATCAAATTGTAAACCTAAAATAATGGATTCATACTTAACAAGGTTCTTAGTATAAGGGAATTGGAGCCTATAAGAAGCATGGTACTTTCTATTAGTAGGGTTAGTTAGGAAAATATTGACACCTAGTCCAACATTACACCTAGCACCATCAAAATGTAATTTCCACAATCCAAGAATAATATAAGCACCCTTTGGATCACATACCTTATCAATCTCTAGGGTGAAAACCCTTAAGTTTGAGTCAATTATTTTTACCCTCTCATTCATAGCATTGTACTTAGCTATCATATGTTTGATCTTTGGTTCTCTTTCAACCCTAATTTTATTAGGAAGTCCCTTCCAAGGTAGCCATAGATGTGAGAAATATATAGGCATGTAACCATTCAAAGCCTTGGTCCATTCCCTACTTAATAATATTCCATAAACATTAGGTATATCAAAAAATTGAATATCAATGAATTTTTGCACCCTAGGCTCAAAAGCTAGTTCAATGTGAACATTTAGAATCTCTCCTATTACCCTAACTCTAGATTTGTCTAATTGGGTGAAAACCATATCAAATTTAATGGTAATCAAGCCAATTTATTTGCATATACTTACATGAATGATATTGGTAGATGCTTATAAATCTAATAAGCAATTATGTGAGTTTTTACCAAACATCTTGATAATGAGCAAGAAAGGAGGAGATTCAACCTTGGCCTTGTACATGGTCACATTGGCATGATCGGTCTATGGTGGATTGTTGTAATTCTTTGATAAATATTCTAGTTGAAGGTGTATTTGCTTTGTAATCTACGTAAGTTCATGTAATATAATATTAACCTTTATCTTCTTCATGTCCTCCACTATGTTATATATAGTTTTAGAAGAACTAGGAATTTCAATGATAGGTTTAGAAGTACTCCCTTTAGGTGGCTTATGATTATTGCTTGAAGAAGTGTATAAAGGAGTTATAAAATTATTTATAGGAGTTATAAAATTATTTATAGGTGTTAAGGTGGTAAAATTTTGAATTTGTTTTCTATTCCTCAATGGATAGGTATTCTTCAAGAAATATTGAAAGGCTTGGATCTCTTCTAAGATCTCATCAGGTTCATTTTCCTCTTGAAAGGTGAAATCAAAGGTGTCCACCATGAAGGCTTGATCAAATTATGTAGATCTATAGGTACCTACACCACTATCCTTGTTAGGGATGAATTCAAATGTATCCAACTCCTCTTAGAAAGCCTCAAAATATTTTTAAAATTCTATACAATCAATTTCCTCATGTTTCATTGTGTAATGTACCTTGTAATAATCAAGTAATGCAATATCAGTGAGTTTAATGTCCATAGTCTTATTTTTAGAAGATGGCTCATTATTCTTATTATTATGAAAACTATCATTCTAAAATATATTATTTGGCCTATTATACCTTTAAAATGAGAA
The DNA here is from genome assembly GCA_037957365.1 of Torreya grandis. NCBI lineage: Eukaryota > Viridiplantae > Streptophyta > Pinopsida > Cupressales > Taxaceae > Torreya > Torreya grandis. The sequence continues at coordinate 4,806,142 of JARHVA010000598.1, read as the reverse complement.
GTTCTTACCTAAACTTTTATCATTATTTCCAGCTTGTTTTTTCAACTAAAAAAAATTAGTGCTCAACTTTTGGACCATTTTAAAGATAGATTCATTCTCATTTTTAGGAGTTTCAAAATTATGTACCTAGTTATCATTCGCAGATGGTACCAGGGCCCTTTGATAATTTGGATTGAATCCATTAGTAGGATTATTTAAAAATCCTAAATTATGATTGGGAGTTACATGACTCAATGGCAACTACGTTAGGTTTGAGAGTTGGCTTAATGCTGAGAGATTTTGGTTATTGTTTGGGAATAAGTTCATCACAAGAATTTGTGGGATGATGTTTGGCATAGAATATGCCATTTTTCCCTAGGGATGCATATGATCATTGATGATTACTACCTTATCACAGGCTCTAACTAATGAAGTTATGGTTGGCATGGATCTCTTTAAGAATATGGAGGTCATGGGATCTATTGCATCTCTGTAAATATCTAGAGTTAAAACATCATTAGGCTTATAAGGGTCTATGGTCTTGATAAACCTTTTCTAAAATCTAACATTGAAGGACCTAATAGGCTCACTTGTATCTCTTTTAATGGTAGTGAACTAATGGTAGATAACACAAAGACTAACAATCTTACCAAATTGATCTATAAATGCATTTTTGAAAACATCCTATCTAGTGGTGTAATTATTAGGAAATTTTAAAAAACATTCATAAGAAACATCCTTAAAGGTTAATGGGAATAACCTACAAGCTACATCCTCACGCACAACATTTATCAATCTTAAGGTATTTATATGTTCTTTAGTAGTTACTATACCTATTAGACTAAATGTATGCAAGTAATTTTTAGGGTTACATGGGAGGTCATGAACTACACCTCATATATTGATTGAGGATTCTCCCAACTAATCCATATTTGGACAAATATTGAAGGCATAGGTACCTTGAAGAGGCAAAGTTGGAAAAGATTTGGATCTCCTACGTCTACCTTTGTCACTTTTGGATTTTATATGAACCTCAAGCTTGAGGAAAGCCTCCCTAGTCTCTAAGTGTGATCTTGTTCTAATCCTAGGCAATTATATCTTGAAATTTGAAGATCTTGCTTGAAATATGATGTATCAAGTTAACTTTTATAAAGAACAAGAGTTAGACCTACACATTGAGCTAATTTTGTCAAGGTGGTATGCAAAACTATAAAGGACATTTGTCTTTGATTAAATTACCTTAAAGATGCATTAAATTACATAAATATGGTCTATATTTATAAGTATAAGCCTAAAAGAACTCAGATCTATGAAATATATGGCCACCTTTGATCAAAATGAGCCGTCCTAACCTCAAATACTATGGATCTTCAAAGCTAAAGCCAAATTTATTGGAAACAAGTATCAATGCCCAAATAACTTGAAAGGAAGAACAAAGATGTGCTATAAATAGAAAATATCAATGATATTTATAATTATAAGTAAATAATTCACTCAAAAACACAAATATATACTAATCTTTAAATAAAATAGACTAAGATCAACAAAGATTTGAAGAATTCAGGCCCTCCTAATACCAATTAGAGTTTATTCCTATTGATGCTTAAAAATGAACCACATGTGCTCTTAGTTCTTAAATAACACTTCTCATTTTAGAATTTATAAAATTTAGAACATGAGTTGTAGGTTTTGACAATCTAGTTGCCTATGGTGAAATAGAAGTAGAGCAAGATAAATTGTTCCACAATATTTATATGATTTGGTGGTTGGGAGCCACCTTGGTCTATTCGTTGTGAATTGTAGAGAGTATATATTAATACCTATTGAATTATATCCCAGACTTAAGCTACAAATTAATCTAAGTGGATATTTATCAAAGTGATCTGATGTAAAAAGAGTAAAGAGAAGGGTAAGGCAAAAAAGAAATGAGTGATTGCCAATTTTAGTCTAGAAAATTATGATAAAGCATCAATTGTGACTAAGTATTCATTCAAATAATATATAATGAAACATATAATAAGCTTAAATTCCACTATATATCAAGAAAACTTCAAAGGATAATGTAAAGTGTCATAAGTAAGAACTAGGTCTACATTAAGGATTTACAACTATAATCAAATAGCATTTTCACATCTGAATATAGAGCAAAAATAAATGAAGCAAAACCTAAGATATTCCAACTAATCTAGCATATACATAGATTATAAACCCTATTATTAGAAAATGTAAGTCAAAATTCAAAGACACCATTCAAATTCAAGACATCTACTAGCAATTAAGAGGAAAGCTATATTAGCAATTGGCATATCAAATATGGACAATCCTTGTAGAATTCATTGATTATATTAATTTCTTCAAGTATACAAAATTGATCAAAATATTCTCTCCTTTTATAAATAGTGATACATGCCTTTATAAAAAGATCAGGTAGTATATCACTCAGTTACAAAATATAGGTGTAAAAGATAAGGATAGTTGTCCTTACAAGTTCTGAAATACACGTGCTTTTCAAAATCACACTGACCTAGAGGAAAATATGCTAAAAGACTAGCATATGCCTTTACAATTGAATATTCTATTCCAAAATTTACAATTTTTCACAAAATAGAATATTGCTTAATTTGCTAGTGGGGCCTTTGATTGTCATTGTTAGAGGATGCTCATGGCTTTAGCATATTTTTCATCAACTAGCTCTAAATCTACAATAGGATTCATGATACACTCCTCCTCTTGATATGTCAAGTCATCAAGTTCCCTATCATTCCTACCCATGGATTCTTTAATGATCCTAGCTTTATTTATCCTTTCTCTTACATTGAATATCATGTTTAGGATCTTATTGTTATCAGCCCCAAATTTGCCTTGGCTTTTTCCTTTGATTTTTTAGGTTACCAAAGTATCCCTATGTTAAAATTCTTCATCACTTATGATTTTAAGGAAAATGAGTTGTGTAGTATCTGTGAGCATAGTCCCAAGAAGTTGTTCAATTCTTGTAATTATCTCCTTATCATCTTCCAAGAGTCTTACCTCATCATTGTGCCAAGCACTCAAGATTTAAACTTTATCAACCACAATTCCTAGAATTGTGCTCAAGTGTCCTAAATTGATGGTTTTAAATCCTAGGATCTATTTCCTTGATTACATGTTGATAAGTTGGGATATTTTGTCCTCTAAGGCTTGTCATTGGGTGACTAGGCTCTTGGCCAATGCACACTACCCCTGTAATGCACTCTACCTTAGTTTCATTATTTTGAGTACCTCAAACATGTCATAAAATGACTCATCAAACATTTTTGTCATTGCCTCAAGCACTGATAGAATTGCCTATATCTACAAGTTTTCCTTTTCTCTTTCCAAATTTAAGATCCTATGCTTCATCACTTAGACTCTAGCTTTGGCCTGTGTTGATTGGGCCTCAATCAAGATTTCCACATCTTCTTCATGAATGATTTACTCACCAAGCTATTGGTCTCCCATAGGGGTTAATCCCACAAAGTGCTCCAATTTTTGAAAAGTAAATTTCTCTATTCCAACCATAACCATCTTGGTTGTTACCCTTTTTATCCAAGCTATTTTAGGGTTGAATTGGATGGTGTGACTGGCTTCTTGAATTTGGGAGATTTTGGGACCACTACATTTGAGCTACTTATTACTCTTAAGGCATCCATCTTCTTAATTTATGTTCCTTGGGTGACCATAATTCTTCTTTCTTCTTGTTCTTTCACCATAGCTCTAATCCATGGATTTATGTCATCTTACATCTCAACATCAACAACTCTCATCATGGCCCATAAATGATAAAGAGAAGGAATCTTTTTTAACTTTCCATAATTAAACTAGTTAGGAATGATTGGTCCATGAATTAGGAATTCATCACTGAAGAGATTGATTTCATTGGTGGAGTAAGTGAAATCAAACCTTGATCTCTTCCTTGGTCGAACAAGGACCAATGCTAGCTCTGCCTTCCTCTTCTCTTAGGATGCCATAGGGACAAGATCTTTTTCTTTATCTTCCTTGGGCTCTTCTTTCTTATTTGATTCATAAGCCTCTACAAGTTCCTTAAGGGCACCTTCAAGTGCCTCTTTTGGCTTCAAGGCTATCATATCCAAATATTATACTATCCAAGGTGGCCTTTGGGAGAGTGTTGAAGGTGGAGGTGCCTCCCCAAGTCTCTCTCCCATTTTATCCTTGCACTTGCCTTTTTCATCCTACTTTTACATAATTTTCCCTTGAGGCTATGGCTATTCTACTTGGGGCTTCTCTTGGGTTGTCCTAGATGGTCTAGGTAGTAAGTGATACTACAAAGGATGCATTTTCCATGATTCCCCTGATGGCTTGTCATCCTTTATTAACCTATGTTCAAGCTTGATGTTGTGTCCTTGAATCTTGGCCAATATCTCTTTATAATTCTTAGAATTAATGTATATGGTGTCATGAATAACAAATTAATGTACATATTTAGGCTTTGGGAGCTTCTTGTCCTTTAAGTGGTTGGCCACTGTACCCTTAGGATCCCACATCTTAAGTTCATCAAGTTGAAAACCAAATGAATCCTAATGTCTAGCCATGGTCTCAACCTATTTTCAATACTTAATTATGGTCCTTCCAATGATAAAAGGGAAGGGGTGGAGAAGTCCTTTCTTCTTTTATTTACAAGTGTAATCAATGCCATGCAGGAATTATGAAGCAATTTTTTGCTCAGCTAATTTGGTAGGAACATATATTGGCAACCTGCAAGGCTGGGACATGATCCCCTCAATCTTGATGACTATGTAGTTAGGGTAATACTATATGTAACCCATAAATTAAATATAGTTATTAATTAATGGGTGGACCTTAGGCATGGGAACACCTTTGATGGCCTCCACTATGGCTAGATAAGCATAGTCATAAATAAATTGCATGTTATTCCTATACCTAAAGATATGTAATTTGGAGTAGTGGTGTGAAATAGTAGTTTTTTTATTTGGGGACCAATTCCTAATAGCAAGGAAGTTGACTGAGGCAAGAAGGGTGTTTAACAAGAATGACATGCAAAATTGCTTAGAGGTCTTCCTTTTAATGGCAGTGAATTGTTTGGTGAGGAAGACATTGATTAAATCTCCAATTAGAGGTTTAAGCGTTTATTCCATCATGAAATGTAAAAAAGGAACCTAAATTTTGTTCACATAGGTGGTTGAGTGGGCTCCAAAGGATCAGTTCAACAGGGTCATTATAACCCTAATACCCTCCCTAAATTAGACTACTAGGATATTTCCCTCAAAGTCCATAAAGATATGAGGGCCTTGGTGTAGCTAGAGTTTAAGGACAAAGTCTAGGTCATGGTTGCTTGTACACTCTTTGATCTTGGATAAATCCACATGGGGAAGAGGGATCTTATAATATTTCTCAAATGCTTCAGGAGAAATATATGTTATTTCCTTGGAGTTTCCCTCCCTGATGATCCATTCATTATCAATTCTATAATCAACAAAAATGGGAATAAGGATGTCTATATGGTGTAGTACCTTAGGTTTTGTCATAACATGGTGAATGTTAACCATCTAGACTGTAACTAAGTCATATTGCTTCCTACTTATGGTGGCAATTATTTGTTCCTCTTTAGAAATAGGTGGCAACTCCCCTACCATGAAGAAGAGCTCAAACTAATTCCTAATTCTTGGGATATTTAGGGATACAAGGTCTAATTCAGTGTCTTTGAAGATCTGATCTTCATTGTCTAGTGATAAGTAGAGCTTAGTCTCTTCCTTTAATTTATGTATGTGAGCTGCCATTATATTTGTTTTTATAAATTTCTCACACTAGATTATAAATGATCTCTATGAAAGCTCTGTCACACTCATAAACACAATTAAGTTCTCCTTAGATCAAATTTTAACTAATTGAGTCCATTTGGGTTACTTGTATGCAAGGTTTAGGGTTTTGGAGCTTTAATGGTATAATATATCTAGGCTTTGGGTTTATACATGCCTTGGATTTGATTTGGATCTTTACCTTTATAACTTTACATTTTCAAGCCCACAAGATCTTGTATTTTATCCTTTTCTACTTGTGTGGTGCGTATATGGCATTGGTTTGGGCCTTTCATGACATTTTTCATAAATGCCTTTTGAGCACTAGCCATTGTCATTTGAAAATACCTCTTTTATTTCACTTCATTAGATCAAAATCTAGGATTAGTATGAATTATTGATTATAATCTGGGCCCTTACTTGTGATTGGCTCTTTATATTCCAAACCCTTAGTTTTGAAAATTAGCATTCTTACGTGTTTTCTTCATGCTTTGTATCTTATGCCAATCCTTTTCTGAATGATCATTGGCCATATGGTGAGCTCGTAGGCCTTTGAAAAGTCATGAGCACCCTCAAACTATTGGATCATATTCCAAAAATGAAATATGAACCATTGAATCATCATGTCAACTCTACCTCACATGGGCATTCACCATGTGTTGAACTCATGGGTTCTTGGGGACTCATTGAAAATTCCATAGGAGCTTTTACATCATTGGATCAAAATCTAGTGATGAAGTGCATATTGTTGATCTGTAGAGATGCTTGAACATTAAGTTATCATGTTATAAAGACCGTGACTTAGGCTTAAGTCCTTTAGGTTAAGTTTTTTTCAATTATTAATCATGAAATAAACCTTAAGATAAGGGTTTAATTCCTATGTTTGTTGATTTATATACAAGGGGACCATGGCCTGAATATTCTAGGCCAATGTTTACACTGTGTTTAATAAACAAAATGTATGAATTGGTATAAATTTTTTATGCCAAGGCTTATAAAATATGCTTAAAAGGATCAAAATGACATAATGGCCTAATAAAAAATAGGATTTTATTGTATTGACAAAACACATTAAAACCTTTAGCTAAAAGAATTTGGTATAAATTTTATGTTGCAAAAACCCTCTTTTTAAAATAAGACTTAGTATATGTCTATAGTTTAAGGTTGATGATATTTAATAAAAATTCCATGGGGACCTTAAATTATAGATTTAGACTAAGTTTATTTTATGTATATTTAGATCATAAGACCATTTCCACATTTTTCAAATTGAGGATTTATAGTGTTTGAGCATTTCTTGAGCACTTCCCTTAGCTTGTAAAGCCATTTCCAAGCCTTACAACAAGATTTTAGAGTGTATTTTGATCTTGAGCATAATACTTCTTATCCTTAAATTTGATGATCTCAAAAATATCAAATACGTCCTTATAGATGTCAAATGATGATTGTGTGAACGTTAATTTTAAGCTAGTGAAGTTTTTTACTTTGATGGGCTTAAATTTGACATTCATATGGATGCCAAATACATCCTCATGTATGTTAAATGATGGTCACATGAGATTCAATATTAAGCTCATAAAATTCTTATGGCCCAATGAGGGAGTGCCACTTGGCACCTTCATGGGGCTTCCTAGGATCTTGGGCTTAATTTGCTATGTTGGGTCTTAATCTACGATGAAGCATTAGCCATCGATCATGATCTGAAAACTTCCTCATGATTGGTTGTTTTTTTAGGTGGGACCCATTTATCTTTTATCATCGAATGCAAGGGTGCCATGTGTTGATCATTTGAGCCTTCTATAACCTTTTAAAATTTTAATTACACCTCACTCCATTTGATCAAGAGGCCATGATGAAGAGAGAACCATTGATTATGATTTGAGAGCTTAAATGTGATTGGTCCAAAGGGATATATGCGAGATTCTATCATGCTTTCCTCATGTCATTTGATCAAAAGGCCGCAATGAAGCATGAACCATCAGATCATCAAAGATGCATGTTGTTTAAGTTAAATCTCAAGCTTTCTTCACTCTATTGGATCAAATGCCATGATAAATCATGGATCGTTGGATCCTACAAGATGCAAGGAAGTTAAGTTAGGACCATAGAGATATAAAAGGCCTAGTCTTAAGGTGTTAAGCTAAGGTCTCACTAATATTAATAAATACATCAAGGTCTTAGGATTAAAATGTTAGACTAAGTTGTAAATCAAATGACCAAGCTAACATCAAATTAAACTCAGGGAGATAGGACTCAGACTAAGGTGTTAAGACTAAGGTCCTAATTGTATTAATAAATATGTCAAGGCCTTAGAGTTAAAATCTTAAGCTAATTTAGGTCATACTAAAATGACCTTACAAAATGAACAAGTAGTTAGGCATACAAAGGAACCTTAAAGGGGAAAATAATAAAAGGGGACCAAGCATTTTAAGCTAAGTTTTAGTTGTGTTAAAAAACATGATTAAGCTTAAAACATGAACTTTATCCTTAGGTCCAAAAAATGGATTTTAAAAAGGTTCCTGCCATTTTGGTTCCTATCAACATTCAAATTTAAACTGAGGGCTTTGGCCAGAGTTTTGAAACATGAAATTCTTAGGGAAAATGCCATGGAACCTACAAATAGAATAATAAAGATAATTTATTAGTGATGTTAGTCAAAATTAAAGCCAAAATAAAACCAAGTAAGCTTGATTTTAACAAAGTGGATGATCTCTAAATTCAACAGATTACCTTAACATGACAAATTTTCATTTTCAAACTTCAGGGTTTCTCTAGGGTCCCAATTTTCAAAAAATGGGGGTATGTTGGTCCCAACACATACTCAAATAAGGACCAAAAACAAACCATATAATATCTAGTTAGTGTACCATCTATTATAGATCAAGTTCAATAACAACCACATTACATTACTATGATATCGACATATGATCCTTATTTGTTTAATCATCACTTGATGGAAAACAAGGGCAACAGTTTATTTAGATCCACAGAGGTAGGAACAAGTTTCCAGTAGACCTTCCCCAGGAAAATTTGCCTAGTATAGTTAGAATGCCTTTCAACATATCTTATAATCAAACCATTGAATAGGCCTCTTATAACAATCCTCAAGAATTCATGTTGATTTCATTTAAAGACCTATGTATGATTATGATAGGAAAGGGCCTCATAGAGGACCAATTTCTACAAATGCAAACAACATATCAAAATTATTTGAACTTAGCACAAAATTTTAATAATGTGGCCATGTTAAAAATTCCATTCATAGATTTACATCCTTCAACAGGGGTATTGATTAAATTTATAGTCCAAGATAATTTGGGTATAGACCCATTTGTACAAGTCACTTTAGTTGGAGACATATTCAATATCCCAAATATTGAATAAGTGTATACTACTTCAATGTAAAATAATGTGCCAAACATAGTGTATAACATAAAAGTGTCATTAAATCTAGGCCAAAGTGGTTAAAATACACGAACAACTAGTCTGCAACAAGTGCATTTAGTTAATGCCACAACTTTTTCACAATAGTAGGGGGTAGTAACTCCTACATCCCAACCACAACAGGCTATCTCTAATCCTTAAACCACTTCTTCTTCAAGCACACAACCACAAGGATTAATTAATCAAGTAGAAATTATTGCCTTACCTCAATAAAATGTGATGAATGCTACTCCATCTCAATAGGTGATGACTAACATTCCATAACAATAAGTATAGTCTAATATACCACCATAGCATAGGATAAACACTATGCCACCTCCATAAAGGGTAATAAATGTTTCACTTCATCAGGTAATGACAAGTATACCTTAATAGTCACAGACCAACATACCTTTACAAGTTTAAACATTATCTAATCAATAGTGTATGTCCATTAGTAAAATAAATGTTGAATATCCAAAAAAAATCTACTTCATAATATGTGTTCACACAACCAAGAGGTACTACTATCCAACAAGTACAAAACAAGAAATAATTACCTTTCATTCCAAACATGCCACAAATCCAATGATAGTGCCTTGTTTCACACCAAGTTCCCCTTATTCATCCAAGTTTGAATAATAATTAATAAGTCCCTACTCAACCTTAGTAGGCACAATACTTTACCCCAAGCCATATCCTTCCATCATAGCCACAAATCCCTTAAAAATAGGTCTATATAGTGAATCCAAACCAAAATATTGCACCACAACGCATGTAATTTTAATTATCACATCATAATCCATAGATGCATATTCTTGGTCACTTTACTCATCAAACCAACATTACACAACAAACCATACTTCCATTATACCCTGATTAAAGTAATCCACCTTTAATTACCTAGCCTCCACCTTAGACTAATGTTCCATCTATTTTTTTGGCATAATAACTATAGAAAATGAAGGATTTAATTATCACCATTCAAGTAGGGAAGCAGACCAATAAGTTCAAGTTAGAAGATATGTGTTCATACCTATTCAACATGGAATATCTACAAATACCATTTCTTCTAGGGTATGAACCACCAAAATTTTGTAAATACAAGGGTAAAGGAAACCCTAAGGTCTATTTGATAAAATTATTTATTGTTTACCAACGAGTGTATTAAAAAAAACATTTATTTATTCCTCTTATTTCCCCAAAGTATAGCAAGATAGGCTTTAGAGTGGTTCCTAAAATTTACAAAGAATTTTGTATCTGATTTAGATGACTTCTAAGATAACTTTGTGCATCATTTATCTTACAATCTTGAACATGATATTTTGTTGGTAGATTTGACTCAAGCCAAGCATAAAGATGGTTAAATTTTTGAAATCTATCTACAAATATGGAGAGAATTTTTTAGTTGCTTCACTCATAACTTACCAGACAAATAATTGGTCATTGTGTTTACTAAAAATTTTCATAATGAGATATCCTATCATCTAGAGCTTTAGTGTGTACATACCTCCAAATATATCATCGACAAAGGTTTACTAATTGATAAGGCCCTTAATAATAAAGGGATTATTAATCTCACTTCATCAAATCAATATTAGAACCAAAACCAAGGAACAAGCCAAAATTAAAACCAAAACCAAGTGCAAGTGCAAGCATTGGCACTAACCTAGACCAAAAATTATGAAAAATCCAAGAAATTCAACCGCAATAAGAATGTTGTTAGAAATGGAGTAACTGAATCATGTTATGCCCAAATGGTGAAAACACCATATACTCAACCAATACCATAAATGCATTTTATTCCTCATTAGTAACCTATTCAACAAGTAAAACCTTCATAGCATCTTAGACTATCTCAACAAATGTAGCAACCATTACCTTTATAAACCCCTCCTCCAAGGAGAAATGTGCCTACTCATTGAGTCTTTAGTAACCTTGGAGAACCTATTAAAGTTGTGTTTTTCAAGCCAACCACTACTAATCTAATTAGTTGGCTGATACCAAAGCATTGTCCTAAGGGTATTCTGTATCTAGATTGATATCAAGAGAATGTGATTTATGAATGCCATCATGTTCGTGGATATAATCTGTCATTATGTTGGGAAATGGAAAGATTACATTGGATAATAGAGAAACTACATCCAATCAAAACCTAGGCATCTACTAAAACCCTTTTTCATAACATAACAACAACAACCAAAAATAACAACAAAAGCTAGAATAATAACATTAACAATATCAACAATCATGACAACAATAACAATTACTACAACAATAAAAATAACACCAACCAAATGGGAGGAACTAAGTCTATCATGATTCTAAAAACTAATAGAATTACCACACAGTTTCACATGACTAAAATAAATTTGTTGGTCATATTGTGGGAGGTCACATTTCTACCAACATGATCAATCCAAGACAAAGTGCTAATATACCAATACTATTGCTAAATAATTCCAATAAATGTATGCCAATGATCCTTCCTTGACTTGGGACTGCAAATAGGTACACCAATAATCATGGATTACTATTTTTGGACCTTATACCAATAACTCATCATTGCCTTATGACCATAAATAAGAGCATTGGCAATTGAGACTTATCCTATTTGGCCCTCTCCACCATTATTTATAGCAATAACATTCCTCTATCTAATTTTGATTATGAAATCATGATCTAGAGGACAATTTAGAAAAGTTCCTAAAGAAGACTAAAACTTGCACCATTGTGTAGGGCTCATTGAGACCTTTCTAATGCTATTTGGCCCCCTCCACCATCATTTTATAACAATAACAGTCCTATATCTAATCTTGATTATGCAATCATGATTTGGAGGATAATTTAGGAAAGGTCTTAAAACATACCTAAAATTGCACCTTTATGTAGGGCATATTGAGACCTTTCTAATGGTATACAAAATGGAAAAAATGAAGCTTAAATGCTCTTTCTATAGCCAGTCCAAATTTTGGTCAAAATAGGTCAAAGGTGGTAAAAGTTGGTCAACTAAAAAGTTGATGATCACATGATGTATCTGAAGTAGTTTCATAGTGTAGAGATCATCCTAAGATTTTTGGAACAATTTTAACAAATTGATTTCAAGTCTATATGTACAAGATATTACACATTGAAGTTTTGGTTCAACAAGTAAAAATAGGTGTTGCAATGTGACAAGTGGCATAATTTGAATACACCAAGTGGAAAAATTGTAAGGCAACATGTGGCAGCAAGTTCAAGAAAATTTTTGGGTTTGTTTGACTTTGTCTTTGATAGGCATACATAGACTGTGTAAAATGCTGACTACGGGGACCATAACTGTTGGAGTCCTTTTTTGTCTTGGAAGGGGACCCTACCATCTATAGAGCTTTGGAGCATCTAGTTAGACATAGACAAGTGTTAAATTGTGAGTGGTCCACATGGTGGGTAATTAAGCCACCATGTGGCTTGCCACCACTATTTTATTCCATGTTTGAATTTTATTAATAGTCACCTATTAACTATAATTCACCATGCCAATTACCATGAAGGTTCTATGCCACGACCAAGATAATTGCTACAGGCCAATTTCAATAACATTCCAATGGAAAGTTTCATGCCTACATTAATGCCATGAATGGAACACATCATCCAAGGATAGCACATTGACCACTCAAGCTTCCAATGTTCCAAGTTCAACATGCCATGAGTTCAAATAACCACCATGCCAAGCTTTGGATGTGACACACCAACCACCCAACATATCAATACCAATGTGTATACTAGCATTGGTGAGTGGGAAGAGCAAGAGGTGATACGTGGCCTAAGCCACAAAATCTAACATGAAGATAAGGCTATTTAAAGCCTTATTTACATTATCACTTCCCAAATGTGGGATAAATGCCTTATCAACATTTTATAAATAGTCTTTCAAAACTATTTAAAATATAAAACCATTCCCATTTGCCAAATGTGGGATTTTGGATTTCAATGAAATCAAAAGCCTATGTCATGGGAATTAAACCCATAACCTATCCACCAAAAGGGAAAAGGCATTATCGCTATACCCATGGGCCTGAATGGCTATATAAAGCCATGAAATTGTATTTAAACACAAGTTCTCAGTCGAGTAGCTAAGGCAGAAGGACTAGTTTGCATTTTCCGTCAATTTTGAGGTATTTGGAGGCATTTCTAGAATTTAGAGTGAACTAGAGATTTGTTATAGACTCCAAACCGGTTCTATCCATATAATAATTATTTAGAATTGAGGCCATTTGATGAACTCATTAATGCCTCAAAGTGAATAATAGAGCAGGCTATGTATAGGCCATAATATACCAATTTGTGAAATCCCAAGTTTTGAGGGACTTGGAGAGATTTTCAAAAAAATTCAATGGTATGTTGAAATATCTATGATGATTTTATTAAATCCATGTTTTAAGTCCATTTTTGAGACTTTGGGTCAAAATCCACATGATTGCAAGATTACATTGATGACAGTAAGGTGGAAGGTTTGTTTGTGGGTTCCAAGACTTTCCAAAGGTCTGTTGCTAATTTGTATGTAGTCTTAGAGTATCTATTTGACAATTTTGAGGGTTGGAAATGTACTCATTTTTTAGGGAAATGGATTGGTCCATATTATAAGCAAACCTAGAGACATAGGCATTACCAAATTCTGTTATCAAGTGCTTGTCATGAGTTGATTTTATTCACACATTCTTTTTCCCCAATTTTGATTAGTTTTGTTTATTAATCATTATTGAATGCATAATTAGTCAAATATGACATATTAACTAAAAATTGAGCACTTCAGAGTTTGAGATAAATATGTATTAAATGGTTAAACTCAATTTTATTTCTTTGAATGTTTTGGGAAATTATTTGATCTGATGAAAGGATCCAAGGTAAATTCTTTTTACATGGAAATAAGTGCCAATTTATAGATCAAATCATAGCTTAGTATTCAAATATTACCATTCTTGGCCCACAACCACCTACCACCAAACTCATCCAACCCACCGTTCTAGTTATGAATAATCTATATACCACTATTAAGGAAAAGACATTTGATATTGTGGAATAACTTTAGAAGACACCTACACAAATATCTATTTTAGATTTATTACATATATCTACCATCGATAAGAACATCATAACAGAGTTCCTAGGCCAATCCCAAATTCCAAATGACATAAATCCAAACAAATCGCAAGCTTTGGTTAGACATCTAGCCTAGGCCAATAGTTGAATTTCAACCAAAGTGATATTTCATCCATTGTCCCTCTATATAATAATTCATTGTATATTGAATTTGTCATTTCATGGCACAAAGTGAAACAAGTCCTCATAGATAATGGATCAAGCCTAAATATTATGTCTCTAAATCTCATCAAGCATCTCAGATATACCACATCTAATCTATAGCTAAAAATAATCACTATCAAGGCCTACAATAATGAAGATCAAGAATAACAAGGCACTATTAGATTGACACTTATAATTGGAACCTCAACCCATGATACACTTTTCCATGTGTTAGACCTATACCTATCTTAAAATTTACTCTTGGGTAGACTTTGGATACATGAAATTCATGTAATCCCTTCAACATTGCACAACTATCTCAAGTTTTTTCACTCAAGCATGGAGGTCACCATCAACAGAGATTTGAAAACCTATGAACATTACAAACATTTAGAGACTAAGTATGTAAGTTATAGTTATTATTTTGGCCTAGATCTAATGCCCAAGAAGGACAAAGGAAAATAAATACTTGTTAATTTACCATATACCAATTACATAGACCTAGATAGTCTAGACTAATGTTCCCATGTGTGACAACCTAAAATGTATATCATTTTACCATCTCGGCTAATGGTTCAAGAGACTATTTAAATCATGACACATTCCACATATCCAAGCTTCCATAGAATCCTAAGTCCTATAGAAGACCAAAAGCCAAATCACTTTGTATGGAATGTCAATGAAAGGGAAATGGAAAAATTCATAGTTCACCTCCTATCATTTTCACACTAACCACTAGCCAAGAAGAGGACCCACTTGCCAAAGATGAATCTTGGTCGTACAATGAAAAATTGGTTGATTGTTACAAAAATGCCAAGTACCCCATTCCTAATAGGATCATGGAGAACCAAGCCTATGAAGGAAGAGGTCTTGAGCCAAATAAACAAGGAAATATTGAGCCAATTTCTATAACTCAATATAAAGGAACCTATGGTCTCAAATTAGAATTTCCTAGGGGTGACTCCATATATAGTATTCATGTTCTAGCACCTACAACTAGTGATGATGATGCTAGTAGCAAAACATAGTTCACACATATAATTTATAAAGACTTTTCTAATACCAATCCATTTGACACCCATGCTATTTATATCCTTATGCTAGTTAACCAACATAATTCACTTCCTATATATCACCCTCAACTTATATCATGGGACCAATAAGAATCCATAGTACTTGTAGACAAGTTTGAGAATGATGAGGCCTTTTACAATTTTCTATGCCTCAAATACAATGTTCCATTGGGAGACCATAAACAACGTTTCTCAATAAAACTAGATCTTGAAACCTATTTTAGAGAATAGGTGAACACTCTTAACCAAAAAATAAAACATCGAGGTCCCAAAGTGAAAACCTATTTGAGGCACTTTTGGACTAGGGTAAAAGTAAAAAGAAAGGCTAGTCTTTTGGTGAAAACATGTTTCAAGCATGATTAAATGGGGGTGTTCACCTTTCCTCAAGTGAAGCTTAGGAGACCAGGAATAATGAACTTGATTTTGGGTCTGAGTTTAGTTATGAAGAACAACATGCCTTTGACCAAATTATCCAAGAGTTTATGATAGTGTTTGTCACATGGCCATCCCTACCAATTGGAGATTCTAATTTGTCTTGTCTAGGATAACTTGAAGAACCAATCCAAATAGATAAATTTATCATTATAGGCTAATTTAAATCATTACTAACTATTATGGAAAATGTTTTGACTCTCCTCATAGAATATAGTACATAAGTCAACATCAAACCTCTAGACAACCCAAAATGGATCAAATTAGGCACATCCCTTACTAAGGAGGAATGTGAAATATTTAAAATCCTTATGAGGAAATTCATTGACATATTTGCTTGGGCTTATTCTGATATGTCAGGTTTAGACCCCACCTTGGTTGTGTACCACCTTATTGTACATCCTGATGCTAAACCTATAAATCAAAAATTATGCAAGATGCATCCTTGCATTGTTGTATTAGTAAAGAAAGAGTTGGAAAAACTCTTAGAAGTAATATGTATTCGACCAATCAAATACTTAGAATGGATCTTGAATGTTATGCCAATTAGTAAGAAATAAAAAAGGAATTAGATTCTACACTAATTTTAGAGATATAAATAAGGCCTACCCCAAGGATGACTTTCCTATGCCAAACATTGAAATGATAGTTTGCTCTATGATGGGATAGAAAATGATTTCACTAATGGATGGATTTTTAGGAACAACTAGATCCATGTTGTGCTAGAAGACCAATATAAGATAGCATTCACCACTCCTTGGGGAATGTTTTGTTATCAGGTTATTTCATTTGGTCTCAAGAATTTTAGGGCCACATACCGAAGATCCATGACCATCATATTTCATTATATGATGCATGACATTGTTGAAGACTATGTTAATGAAATATTGGGTAAATCAAAGACCCATTTTGATAATCCAAATACACTATGAAAAATATTTGAGATGCTATGTGAATACAAGGCCAAACTCAATTCTAAGAAGTGTGTTTTTGGATTTAATTTAGTAAAATTGTTAATCTTCATCATATCTCATAAATGCATTGAAGGTGATCCTATAAAAGTAAAAGCCATTATATATATTCCACCACCTTCCAATTGAGGTAATTCCACACTTTATAGGGCACGATTCAGTCTATCAGACACTTCATATCACATTTATCCAAAAAATTCCATCCATTTACATTCTTACTAAAGAAGGGTGTCACTTTTCATTGGGATGAAGAATTCTAGAAATCCTTTCAACACCTAAAGGAATATCTTACTAATCCACCTATTTTTTTAACATCTATGCTAGGAAAGCCATTTCTACTATATTTATTTGCCATAGACAAATCCCTAGGGGTACATCTAGCACATCATCATGATAATGAAAAAGAACATACCATGTACTATTTAATCCATAGACTAGTCACATATGAGCATAACTATATGCTCATATAAAAAGCTTATTTAGTTATGCTCTTTGCATCCTAAAAGTTATGACACTACATGCTTAACAACAAGACCATAGTTATTTCCAAAGTAGATCCTCTCAAGTATATACTATCCAAGACAAATTTATAAGGCTACATAGATAAATGGATCATGTTTCTGATCGAGTTCAAGATCAAATACATCAACCAAAAATCCATAAAGGGCCAAGTTATTACATATCAACTTGATGAATCTCCCCTTGTAGATACCAAATCTCTAACTTTTCAATTCCTAATGAATCCATTATGACAATCATTGAAACACCTCTTGAGGATTACCACTAGAAACTATATTTTTATGGATCATTTACATCACATGGATTAGGGTATGCCTATAATTTATTACACCGTAAGAGGATCTTTCCCCTAAATCATTTTGTATCAGCTTTCTTTATACTAAAAACATGGTTGAATATGAAACACTCATTGCAAGGATTTATCAGGTAGTACAATGTAATATTTATCATCTCAAGGTTTATTGTGATTCTTAATTAAATTAATTAGGTTACATACCACTTTTAGACTAAATATGACAAGTTGGTGTCATACAAGGCCATGATCGACACTCTCAAACAAAAAATTATTGGCATATAGTTTGAACACATGCCAAGGGCTAGTAACAAGACTTCAGATGCCATGGCCACCATTGTTTCTTTGGTATGCCACATAAATAAGGCAAAATAATATCAATTCCTTATTGAAAATATTATATAACCTTCTCCTGAACCTTTAACCATCATAGTGATCTGTGATATTTTTGGTCTTAGATCCATATGGTTTTTAAACCTATGTACCTATCTACATGACCATATTATGCCACCATACATATCACAAAAATAAATAAAGGCCTTTACCCACCAAGCCACATGTTATACCTTAATTGGACCAACCCTTTACCACCACAACTTTGATGTAACTTTGCTTTATTTTTTAAACTTAGTAGAATCAATATTAGCATTACGAGAACTTCATGAAGGATTATGTGGATCCCACACCAATGGGGATATCCTAGCTAAAAAAATCCTATGTACTGGGTATCATTGGCTAACTATGGGTGTAGATGTAGATGCACATGTTAAAAGGTGCAAAAAATGTCAATGACATGCCATTCTAATTCATGCCTCGAACAACACACTAAAACTAATGATTACACCATGGCCATTTATCACATAGGGACTTGATCTCATTTGGAATATTAACCCTACCTAATTTGATGGAAATAAACACATCCTTATCTCTATTGACTATTTCACTAAATGGGTTAAATCTATACCCATCACTTATGTGACTAAAAAATAGATTTCCAAGTTCATCTTTAACCATCTCATTTACCTCTGTAGTATCCCATTTGACATTATATCTGATAATGGAAGATCATTTAAGAACAAGGATGTCAAAATATTATGTACCAATCACAACATTAGTCAACATTTTTCTACTTCATATTACTCACAATGTAATATCTAAGTAGAATCATCCAACGAAACCATTGTTAACATCCTTAAAAAGATTGTCAATGATGCTGGCCACAATTGGCACCTCTAAATTTTCTACACCCTTTAAGCATACCACACTAATTATAATACCCCAACAAGAGCCACTCCATATTCCCTGGTTTATGGCACTAAGGACATTATTCCCATTGAGGTCAAGTTACCTTCTCTACAAATCTCATTGAAACATATCTTAGATAATGAATATTATCAAGTAGTTCCATGAAAGAGCTAGAGTTACTTGATTAAAAATCCATGGTTACTATCAATAACCTTCAAACATACCAAAATAGACTCCATGGCCATTATAACTATTGAGTCAAATATAGAGAGTTCAAACTTGGAGATCTTGTTCTCAAAGAAAACCAAAAGAAAACCATGGCCAAAAAGAAGAAGGGTAAGTTCAAACCTAATTTGACTAGCCCATATATCATGGTTATAAATTATGGATTTAGAACATACAAGTTTGCTACACCAGATGGGGATGAACTTGATGAACTGATGATCATCATACACCTCAAGCAATACTTTGCTTGAGAGACTTGAAATGATAGTGGTTTGGTATTTGCATCCTTATTTATTTTTTTGTTTCATTCTAAATGATCTTGTTTATAACTACTTTTGGGAAAATTAGAATCCCACTCTGTGCTACTAATTATACCCACCTTTGGGAAAATTAGTATCATTAACCTATGCCATTATTTCCTAATTATAACCACCTATGGGTAAATTCATAACATATTTATCATGACTTGAAGTCCCACCTTACCATTCTTATACCATACTATGCCATTTGCCTAATTTGAGAAATTACTACTACTTAGTCAGATTCCTCCACTATATGGCATAACTATAGTGACTTGAAGTCCCATCTTAGGACTATGTAGGTAGCACTTGATTCACATTAAGGTTAGTTTAGTCAGCCTTTGCCACATTCTCATCAGTTTATGAGTAATTTTGAGTTTAAATACTCTCACCATTTTTCAAGCTGAATCATTTAATATATCATCATCCTCTATTGAGTTGAGATACATAGAAATTTTAAAAAGCATTTGAAACATATCTAGAAAATCCTAAACATCACCACATCGACCACTTTTTACCTTAAGTATTTTGGGACCCCTCATTAATTCATAAAACACCACTTATCTTTTCATTTCCCCATCCTTATTGTCCTATAATCCTTATGCTATCACCATTTTATGAGTTTCTATTATACACATTATATATTCAACTTTGATATATTAATACTGCTAGGATTCATCTCACAATCTCACCATTTTTTTAGACCATTTCCATATTCATATACATCATTAATCATGTTTTTGTTATCATCATTATTATTCTATCCCATATCCTATGAGAGATACATTTGGCCAGAAGTTCACATAGGACCTTGAATCCATTGAACTATGTAGGTAGCATCCACTTTCTTGGTGCATCTAAAGTTAGCTCAGCTACCCTTTCCTTTTATTTTATTCCCCCATTATGTATGTTTTGGTGCATTATTTTTAAGTGTTTATTGGATTGTGTGTCATTCTTTATGCATATTTCAGCTATGATATCATGGTGTTTTATATCATGGTGCCTACCATCATGTGCTAAAAAAAAATTAGCTCAAGAAATATTACAAGCAATGTAACCATGGTACTTATCATTGGCACCTACAAAATTATCGATCTATCCCAATCATTCCCTAAATATAAATTAATTAGTCATGACAAAAAAATTTAATCCTTGCTAGTTAGGATGTGCATCTCCATACTTGCAGGTTACCCAAATTCATCTATAAACCATCATTTATAATTTACCATATTTATTCCATCATATTACCAATGATTATAACCACCTTTGGAAAAATTATTTTATTTCAATCCAACAACCGTGCCAATGATTATAGCCTCATGTTGGCAAATCATTATCTTTTTACCTCGTTGTACTAATGATTATAACTACGTTTGGGAAAATCATTATCTCTATCCACCTAACTAGGGCATGTTTTTATCCTACTAATGATTATAAATGCCTATGTGCAAATCATTTTTTTCCTTTTAATTATTATAACTACTTTTAGTCAAATCATTCTCTTATTACCCTTATTTTAAAATTAATGATTATAACTGCCTTTGGGAAAATAATTATCCTTTTATACCGATGATTATAACCACCTTTAGGTAAATCATCATGTTTATCTACCCAATGGGGTAGCTCACCATGCCACTGATTATAACCATCTATGGGTAAATCAATCTTTTCACCCCCTTTTACCTTTTGGTCCCGTCATTTTCCTTCTTTCAATGTATTGATCACTGACCTTCTTTACCAATCGCTTCCTCGAGGGGGAATCTAGAGCTCATCTATCACTATTTGGGGAGTTAGGCATATGTGAATTTTTCATTATTTGAGAATACATTATTGTAACTATAGATTTCAACTCCTTCCCAAATAGGGGAAAACTATACACACTTAATTCTAGATACTACTATCTCTTGAGCAAAATTCAGATTGATTCCTACCAACCATTGTAAATTAAGCCTAATAATCACTAAACATAGTAATTTTGGACATGCATCATTCATAAAAGCTTAGAATCATGTTGAGGCATCCTTATTTGGGATACAAGTCTATATACAACAATAACCTCTCATGAATTCATCCTTAATCACCTTGTGACCTAACAACTATCAATTTAGCCTATGGACCCATTAAGTGGGGCACTTGATCAAATATTGAAAGAGCTAAAATGTTAATCAAAATCAATCATCTAATTAAACAATATTAAATGCTTAGTTTAATTACCCATTTTTAATTAATGAATATCTTAAAATGGAAATTCTAAAATCAAAATATCAAACCTTCTCATCATTGCCTTTTTAAGTTGTCAAGCTCTTCCAAAATATCCCAAAATATTTAGTTTGAGAGTCATGCATAGTAATTAAAAATAATAACTACATGATAAATATTAACTAAAATAGAGTTAGTCTCAACTCACTTAGTGTTAGTTTGAACCCATTCCATGTTTAAACTCAACCTTAACTCACATTGGGTGAGAGTTAACTTTTGAGGCTATAAATACAAGACCATACCCATTGATGTTTAAGTTATTTTGGTTCAAAGTTATTATGCACAAATATATTCAAAAATATCTTTTGATGTAGTGTTATAATTCCTAAATTCCTTGTAATTAGTGTTACCATTCTCAAATCATAGGCCAATCAATCAAGTTAAGGTACCAAGAAAAGGTGAATCCAACAAAGCTCCATTGATGAAGATTTCTTGATTCACAAGTTGAAAAAGACACTTCAAAAATCCATTTGGAGCTCTAAGGAAGGTAAAATAGTGTATTCTTTTATGTTTTAGTTGCGTTTTTATATTCTTTCTTGTTACCTATGCTCTCTCTAGTGTCTAGGCTAGAGTTGTTAGGATTTTAGTATGTTATTTTGATTTATTTTATTGGACTAACACAAGACTAACCTTCCATCTACGTATTCCTTGTCCACAAGCCTAAGCATATATTATTATCCATACAAGATATAAAATACTATAAATGCATGAATTTTAGACTTTTATCCACTATATGGAAAATATATTCAAAATACCTATTCAAATGCAAAACAAGTTGATAAAAATCAAGGTTATTAATCTCTATTCTACCTTACTTCTGCATACTACCATATACAACTGACCTAAGCCCATATTTTCCAAATTTATAATCTTAAGTATACTCAAGGAATTAAAGACCACTATCATTTAGAATCACCTTCACTTACACCAAAACTTAGGTGGGGAGAACTACATCGAGATTGATCCCTCCTAAGAGTGTTAATATGTAGGAAGCTCTCTTCACAATGGGGGCTTGAGAATGTCTAGCCTATCCTTATAAAGAGGATTAGGTTTTGCATCATAAATCATCTATTATAGGCATAATATAGAGTTTAATACTTTATCCATGCAAGAACATAGCCCAAAAACATAGGCACATGTGCACCTAGAATTTAAGAGTAGTCCTACATAAAAGACACTAACACCATTTTTAGGACACTAGAGCCACATGGTGCTATTGTCAAAGTGTGGCACTACTATCCAAGAGAGTATATGACATTGGGATATAATTGACAACACTTATACCTATTTATATTTCATTTTTTAGTACTTAGATCTTCCATGTTAGGTGTTTTCTAGATAATTCTTTATTTGTACATATTTATTACTATTTTTAGAAATTCAAAACAAGTCAAAATGTATAACAAATTAATGGTTATTTATTGCATATAATTTTAATGATTTAAACTACCCATCCCTTAAATCAAACATAGTATTTGAATTAGTAAAACCTTAAAAGGTTAAAATACCCCTACACCAATTCTAGTTGAATAATAAATACCATCAAATTCAAATATCCAAAATTCATTATAGTCATTTTTTATTATTTCAGTCGTGTCTAGGTATTTTATGACATCATTAGATAATTTACTAAACTTGTATCTTCATAAAATTTATCTACTTTGGGGTCATCTAATTTTTACATTATATAATTTGTTTTCAAATCTAGCTCAAGGTGTTATTTTATTCCTTTGACTAGAATTATTACATGTGATAAGTCTAACTAAATTTCACCGCCAATTTATTTACACAAACTTCTTCCTAGAAGAATGTCATAGGCCACTAGAATATTTTTTACTAAAGTATTTATTTTTATTACTTTTTGAGTAAAATATGTCAGGGAAACTTGAGCATCTTTGATTTGGACAATAAGTGGAACTTACTTTGCTTCATCAAATAACAATGACCAAAGGTTTTTGTAAAATTTAGGCCAAGTATATGGTAAAATATAGTAGGCATCACATTATATAATGCTCCTATATCAATTAAGTAATTAATAACCTTACATCCCTTAAAGAATAATGAAATATAAAAATGGTCAACCTTATCAGACTTGGAAGTTATTGAAACCATGGAATTCGCTAGATTGGAAGATGGGGTGGCTAATATTAATTTAACATTGGTCTTCTTATGATCAGGACTTTTTCATTTAATGAACTCTACTAGCCTATATATTTGATATCAATATGTTCTCAAATATTCAACATGTGACATATGGATTTTGGTTTTATTAACATGTTCAATTATATCAAAGGTAGGTAGGCTAGCAGAGTAAGACCATTATATAGGATAAGATATATTAGAACTATTATTGATAGGATGATTACCCTTTGAATAACTAATGGCAATAGTTAGATATGACTCACCTATTTTAGACATTAGTTTTTTCCTTTAATTTGCCATGGAAGTATTGTTCCTTATGGAAGAATGACTTTTACAAATTCTTCTTATCCATCACTTTGTTGCTTTTTTTTGTTCTAAGATATCATGAAAACTAAAAATAATTGATTGTTCATGTCTCCAATATTTTCCTCATAATCATATTCATATTAATTATACTTAATGAATTAATTTATCGATTTTTCACCTAGTTCTTTGATTTCACATTCTTGATGATCTGGATTTTTTTGATTCATTTTATTCTTCAATTTATTAATACCTAAATATTTATTCTTTTTATAAAATAAAATTTATTGGAGGATTTATATTTAGATAAGGAGGAGTTTCTATTGTATTATTTTACCAAGGAGATTACAATCATGGATTATTCTCTTAAAATGGTACATAATTTCATATGGAAATATCTTAGTAAGGAGTACTGATGGTTTTCTGATGTAGTTGTTTTTTAAAATTGTTATATCATTGGCCATTTTTTGCAGAAGTTGTTTAGTATAATAATGACCTAAACTTTGTATCTTAACTTTTAATTATTATTTTTAAAGTTTCCCAACCATTATCATATTCCATGTCTATGGCTAATGTCTAGGAAACATTCAAATTAGCTACTTTGGCTCTTCACAACTGATACCTCACTTATATAAATTGAGAATTGATGAAGAAGTATTTTTTATTTTATTATGTTGATTTAGAATTCACTAGTATTTTATGAATTACCTTATTGGATTTGGCTACATAATCTTTCATGGGTTCATAAGCATATTTTTTTATTTGAGTGAGTTGTGCCAATAGTGCATATGCATCTTCTAATAGTTTGAATCTACTTTCAAATTTAGTTTTCATATCATTCCAATTGGTAATAAATCCTAGAGGAAGATGGTAAAAATAATATGTACATCCATTATGAAGGGTCTCAACAAATATTTTGACTATAATATTTTCATATTAACACCTAAAATCCCACATGTTTTAGATTAAGGTAAAAGCAAGTTTTGAAGGGACCCCGAAACCCTTTAATAGAGAAAGAAAGATGAAGCAATAATGCCCAATAGGAAGGGCATTCCTAACACTAACTAAAAATCAGCATCAAAATCAGGTTTTATAGAAACCTGAAACCACAGACCAAAACATAAAAAAGTTCACAGGTTTTACAGAGACTTGGAAACTCAAAATAAGTATTAAAACTAAGAACTAGATTTCAGAACCAATTATAACATCTAGCAGAAGGGACCAGAACAAAAACAATAGCATCAAAGAAGACTCTAGTCTTCTAATTCTAGGATCATCTTCACAGCCTCATTTCCAATCGTTGCAGTATCCTATATGGATATTGCAGCTGAAGTAGCAACTTCTTGCAGGGATTTCTTCCTCGAGCTCTGCCTGGTCCTCTTACTTGGCCCTTCCAAAGATTTTATTTCTTCATTAGCTCATTTTCCAAGGTTAGCTGCAGCCGCACATATGCTTGAAGTAACCTCCTCCATTTTCGTTCTGCTTTCCTTGATGAGCCTTCTCAAATTATTCTCATAATCCTTAAGTTTAATTGGATTATCTCTCATTTACATCTCCATATTATTGATTTTGATCCTATTAGCTTTTTGGTTATGTTGCATTATTTCTACTTTCTTCTTTAGCTCCATTATTTCCTTATACATCCACAAATCAACTTAGAGAATAGCATCTGCTTTGAATTTGGCTGAATTCATGAAAGAAAGCTTAGTGTCCCTCTGTCGAGCATCACAACTATCATCTGCATTCTCTTATGGAGAGGACTCATCCTTTTCAATTTGATCCTCCCTTTCCATCATTTTCTCCTCTTTTGTCTCTACAGGGTCTTCATGCTAGACAAGATCATCCTTTTCTTGTTCCCTTATCTCCATGGCATGATTGGAAACCAGAACCATATGTTCCTTTTCTCTTATCGAGGCTAGATCATCAAGTAAAATATTTGTGTCTTTAACACTTCCTCCCAACACATTTTGATTATCCTCATGATTAGAATAATTCTATTTTGTATTGCCCTCAATTTTATCCCCTTCATTTTCTTTCTCACTTTTTTCTTCATTTTCCTGATAACCTTCCAAATTTGAACTAAAATCCCAGTTTTCATCCCTTCCTCTTCCTCTAAAACATTATTCTCAAAAAATTTTGTGCTTTCCCACTCATATTCCTCTTTAGCATTCTATTTTTTAAAACTGGAGGGTTTTGATTTTACTTTTTCTTTCCCCTTAATTTTTTCATTTTTTTTACACTGTGATTCCTTATTTTTGTCAGAATAAGGAGTCAAAGCTATGGCATTGTTTTTGCAAAATCCCTCTATGATAAGAATCAGTCCATGTAAAATAGGGTGAGATTCCTTCTTTCTATGGGCAAACAGACTTTGAAGCAGATTAAAGTGCAAATAGAAAGGGAAGGAAATTCTATCTTTATGCCTAAAATGATTAAGAAAGACAAAATGAAATTTATAAACTCTTTTGCTCCTACCATTTAGGATAAAATACTCATGAATACAGCATAATACATCTCTCCAAATTCCTTTTATCTACTCCAAATTGAAGAAATCTCTAGTCTTTTCCAATTGCTTCTCCTCTGCATCCATCTTCAAATTTTTTTTGTATGCTGCATTGGAAATATTGGTCTGCTTAGAAAATTTTATACCACCCGTGGGAAGCCCTGTAACCTCAGCAATGAAATCCTCAGTAAGCTTCACAGTAACACCATGGAGAGTTACTCTGTCATCAACCAAATTTTTGAAGAATGCCATCATAATGTGGGGTTTAAATCCATGAAATTGGTCCAAATAACTTACCACTTTCCCTTTCTGAATTATCTTCCATACATCTTGTCTATCCTTCCATCCTTCACAATTTTTTGGCTCTTGCTTCTGCGGTTCACCCTTCATTTTGCAAAACAAACAATATTCCAACAACACCCACATAGTGAAGGCAAAAAAATGGACCCAATTGTTCTTTACATGAAATGGAAATCACCTATATGCTGACACATGTGAAATCCACATTACATTCTCATGAATGTACCTATTCAGTGAAGGTAATCTGTCCACCGTAAGGCCACTCCACTGAATCATTAAATTACTAATCCAGGCATATCTTTCCCTCTTTAGAATGAATGGCATCATAATTAATAAGTTATTTGAGATCAACATGCTTATTTAATGCATCATGCCATCTCACCTTATGCCCCATTTGAATAGCATGATTAGCTATCCGGTCAACAACCCCATTGGCTTCTCGATATGTATGAGATATGGCCAATTTTTCAAACTTTAGAATTAAAGCTTTAATTTCCATCACCATAGCCTCAATAGACCATGAAATTGAGTTTTTATTATTTAGGATGTTTACAATATTCAAAGAATCACCTTCCAACCATAATTTGGAACATCCCAACTCAACAGCTAGTTTAATGGTGTAGAGGGCTGCAGTAGCTTTAGCAATATGACTATTCGACTTAGAAATTAGGATAGCAATAGAATCAATTACATTTACCACATGATCTCTTAGTACTCCTCCACATCCTGCTCTTCCCAAATTCCCTTTAGCTGCTCCATCAAAATTTCCTTTGATCCATCCAATAGGAGGGACATTCCATTTTACAATCAATCTTGGATTATCAATTTTAAAATCCCACATGTTATTGAGAAGGCAATAATATGTTCATTTGGATGTTACTTACCATCTCCTGCAAAAATTTGGGAAATGTTTTCATGAAAATTTTGGAAGTTCATGAAATTATCCCAAATCCAATAGACCAATCACATTACCCCATGGTTCTACCATGGTTGGAAAGACTACTTGTAATGGATTGAATTATTATTATTCCTTCATGTGATTATTTACCTTTCTTATGATTCATGGGAAGATTGAATAATTTATTGAGTTTACTCTTATATTTAGGATTTAATTTGAAATCATAAAATTCTTGTAACTAATAAAAAAGATCAATTTCATCATTTGATTTACTGGCCCTAGTAAATTATTTTTTTGCTAGTTTGAGAAAAATATTACGACTAAGGTGCATCTTGAATTTGAAGAGCTCTTTGAGCTGGTCTCCTTTGTCATGATCTTCATGTAATTATTGATTCATCTCTTTGATCTAAGGTAACCCAATATTCTTCTTCTTCTAATATTTCAACAACTCTTCAAAAATATGTTGAGCTAGTTATATTATCCCATGAAAATGATCTCACATATGATAAGATATCTTCTTATGTTTTACTTAACCAATCAATATTCGATTGAAGTACTAACACTTGAACTAGTTATATGGTCATTAGAAGGATTTATTATTGTATCTCTTATTTGATTAGGTATACAAATTACTTCTCTAGATTATCTCCTTGAAACAATTTATATAGTTATAAGAATGATGGTAGAATGATATGCTTATCCATTTATTTTTCTAGTAATAGTCTAAAAATGTAAAAGACTTATTCTATTCTCCCAAGAAAGTTGACAAAAACTTGAGACCAAATATTCCTCTACAAGTTTTGTCCAACTTAATATAGGCTCATAGTCAGGATTTTAAAGATATATAAGGGTCATATGTGATGTTTACTAATTTATATATGTTTTACAATATCTATGTTCTTAGATCATTTCATCCCTTTTAGCATGATCAAATTATTGATTCAAGATTGATAGAATAATTTGAAACTAAACTACAGATACTTCATTAGAATCCCAAACAAACTATCTAATATATGAAAGAATATCTAATTATGTATAATGTTCCAAATCCAAGTTAGGTTGATAGAATGGTCCTTGAGTTGATGACAAATTCATATGGACCAAATTTTCAAAATGTGGGTTGTACAAAAGTTGTAAAAATGTGCCCCATGGTGGGGGCCAAAAATAGTTGGCATGAACTATTTTCAAAGGACAAATGTGAGATTTTTAGTCAACAATTATGGGATAGAGTCCCTCTCCTATTAGTAGGTGGAGATAACTTTATTGAAAACCAAAAAAACACCATTGAAAAATAAATTATATACAACACAAATAATATTTTCATGAGGTTTTTTATTTTAATCTAAAAGCACAAAAAGGTGTTAGAAAGGAAAAATAGAAGAAATATGTGTAAAAAGAGATGTGTAGAAAGATAACAAGTTGGAAAACTTAGTGGCTAAAACTTACCAAAACTGCAAAAGGAAAAGGTGATTTTACTAAGAGAAAATCTCTTTCTTTCAATGGATAAGAAATACATTATGCATCCATACAAACACATAATATACAACAAATTAATCACTTATTTCTTGAAATAAGAAAATGATAATTGTTATGTATTTATTCAAAAAAACAAATATCACTATTGTTTTTACCCCACTGAGATTTCACTATTATAAAAATAACAAGTGTAGTTTCAAAGAAGAAACACTACAATGAAATTTATTTGCCTTGACTAATTAATTACGAATTCAGTGATATTTTGAAAGCAA
Source organism: Torreya grandis (assembly GCA_037957365.1). Classification (NCBI taxonomy): domain Eukaryota; kingdom Viridiplantae; phylum Streptophyta; class Pinopsida; order Cupressales; family Taxaceae; genus Torreya; species Torreya grandis. The sequence continues at coordinate 4,776,459 of JARHVA010000598.1, read as the reverse complement.
AGATTTAAATACATGTAGATTATACATACACACATTATCTACTCATAAATTCTAAACACAAAGTCTGCAAAATTCTTATTTGTGTTGATCTTTGTTGAGTTACAAGCATAATATCCTATTTCTAGTATTTGGAAATGTTTAACTATCAAAAATCCATTACAATGAGCCCAAAATTTTTATTATAGTTTGTAATGGGTGGTTACATTGCATAACCACCTTTTTTTTCATTTTTGGGAGATTTTAAAATCACATTAGCTAATTTGCACAACTTAAAACTTACAAAAACATGTTAAGAAATTTACATAGTGTGCAAAAGTGCATTGGAGTTTTTGCATAACTTGAACAAATAAAATTAAAATTTTAAAAAACTTGGAAAAATGCATTGGAAAATTTTCTTGACTTAAAATTGTAAAAAGGACTTATTACATTTTCAAAACATTTAACTTTGTGAATTAACTAATATCAAAAAGTTGCAATGTAAATTTGTGGGAATGACTCAAGAGATACAAACTTGTGAGAAAAAATAAAATATGATGTAGGACTATTCTTTATTATCTTTATTGAAGATGATATGAATCTTCTCTTTCTTTACATCTACTTCATTTTGTATTCATCATTAATCCATAACTTCTTTGACTTTATCTTCATCTGGTCCATTTAAGTATATGAAGACAATTTCTAATTCATAATGCAGATCTATCATTTGTTTTGAAATTATTTGAAGCCTTTTCAAAATTATATCAAGGTTATCCAAGTTATTCTGATACTTAGAAAATTAACGAATGGATTTGTAGTTGAATGTAAACTTTGGAGTTAATATTTTCTCAATATTCTCTTTGAATTTCTCAAGAATAGCTTCCTTAGGGACGACTTCCTCATTGGCATCCACAAATGTGAAATTTAATTTACCAATTTCTCCTAAAATATCAAGATTGGAATCACCTCCTATTGACTTTGATTTATTAATTTATTGATACTTTATTCAATTATGTGGATTCTAAATTTAGTATCTCCTACAAATTTAGTGAGTTTTTCAATAGTTTCTATTTCTATAACTCTTTATTGAATGAGATTATTTGGATCTATATATGTGAATTTTTCTAATTTTGGAAGAATATATTTCCACTTTTTTATTTCTTATACATACTTGTCTTCAACTTCAGTTGATTCATCATACTGTACTTAGATTTCTAAGTAGATAGTCATAGATGCATTAATTGAAGTATCCCCCTATTGCATAATTATCTTTGACCATTCTTTTGTTGATTTTCCCATTTGACTAGTTTATTTTGAAACATTGAGAGTTTCTTCATGAGTGATTTGATAAATATCAAGGGAAGAATATTATTGAATTATGTTGATCATTTTTTGTACCACTAAGGTTAGTTGATCAACTTTCTCCCTAAGTTGATCTTTAGCCACTTTATCTTGATCCATCTTTTCAAAAATAGTGCCAATTATTTATTGAAAATTATCTTTCATTCCTTCTATAGTAGCCTTTCCTAGATTTATCTTTGAAATTTGATAATCTAAGGCACTAACATTATCTTTATCCTTATCTATAGGAGGAACTGGTACTTGTATATGTCTATCTCCCTTATCATTTTTTATTATTCTTGACACAATTTTGGGTTTCTTCATTCTTCATGAAGGGAGAGTTGCCAGAGCACTAAAATTGATCTCTTCAGCTTCAAAAAAATTATTTATTTTATTTACTGCTTCATTCAACCATTTAATAATATCTATAATAAAAGGAGGTTGTTATACAAGAGTAAAATCAAATTTAGTTTGAATCAATGTTTGGGTCTTTTTTAGGGTAGTTTCACCATCATTTTTTTAGTATCTTTTGGAGATTTAGGTGAAAGTGAAAGAGGTAGTTTAGTATATTATGGAGGAGGTAGAGGCAAAGAAGTGTTAGGTTGAATATGAATAAAGGATGAAAGAAATAATGAAGTATCTAATACAAGGAATTGTTGAGCTATATTTGTAACTAATGTTTGCAATTGAACAATAAATATCAAAGGGAACATATTTTGAAATAGAAATAATAGGAGAAAAAGAATATTTTTCTCCTAACCTCTTTATCTTGAGTTTAAGAGGCCTATGAATCAGAGCAATATCTTCAAAAACCTCAATTTATGTTTCTTATTCTATTTCTATAGTGTCTTTTCTTACATCATCTACCTGTGATGTCACAACTTTAGATTGATTTTGTTTGTGGAAACTGTGAAGGTCAGCTTCTTTTTGTGGTGATGAAAATCCTACCTTATCAATGTTTACTCTAATTTTCAACCACAACAGTGTCCTATTAATCATATTTTGTTTTCCAATTACAAGATAAATATACTCTTTTTTATTCTAATCAAATTTTGGAAGTGGTTTCAATTAAATTTATTCTTTTTTGTATATTGTATCCAATATATCCCCATTATATATAAGTCTTTTGGAAATTTTTGCAATACTAAATGTAATGTTATCTTTTAAATAGAATTAGGAATAAACTCAAATCCTTACTTCCTTATCATCATGGAAATCCACCCATTTGTCTTCAAAATGAGACACATTTTGATATATAAAACCAAGAATATTATCAACTAGACTTTGAATGTCAAAACAAGGTCTAGCTTAAAATGACTGTATGATGACACATGTCATCTCTTATTCAGCATATTTCATCTTTTCCAATGATTCACAAGTATAAATTCTTATAGTGATAGTAAATTTCATCCTAAATTTATGTTTGCTTACTAAGAACTTATGTGTCTCATTTAATTATCTAACCAATTCCATCAAATCCCACTTATCATTAACATATTTAAAAATCATATATGGTTCAATTTCACATCCACAAACTTGAAAATAAGTGGAAGTTAGAAATTTTATAAACCATGTTCTCCATCTAGAATTTTTTGTTGAAGTTTTTATGGATATGCTCATATTTTAGGGGTCTTGATCGAACATCTGAATTACATATTACAAGAATGCATCATTCACTCTATGAAAATGATGAGCACTCTCTATCAAAGTGAGTTGACGATAAAACTCATATATATTTTAAGTCTTGATATTTAATAGCATATTCAATCCATTGTATAATATCTTCCTGACAAAAACATAAAAAAGGTAGGAAGTCATGAAGAACTTAGAATTTGTGTTGACTTCTATCAATTATTTATGAATAGAATCATTGATGAGTTATCCGCAATCCATGTATTTTTAATTTTTTTGAATGATCTAGATATATCTATACATACAAGTTTGAAAATTCCATGTAACTGGACTTCTCACCACTCTATGTAAGAATGTAATCATATCATTAACCTCATCTATGAATTCAAACCTAGATATTGACTTGGGAAGTGTTATTGTTGAATGCTTTAATTGTATCAACCATTACTTTTTTGTCCCATTTATAACATGAAAGAGTGTTAACTTCTCATAATTATTGAGTAGAAGTTGGATTTAGGTCAACAAATGATTCCCTATCTCATAACCAGAGTAAATTGTCAATATGTTCTACCTAGGCATAGAAAAATTTCTCCTCTTGATTTCTTGACTTATTTTTTCTCAGGATCATAATGCTTGGCCATGGTTAGAAATAATTTTGGACACTACATTAAATTTGGAAAGGTAGTTGCCTAAGCTAATCCACTATCATGAATTCTTTTACCATACTCTATCTTAAGGATCCTATTGATTATTTTCCAAAATTCATCCATATCAATGTGACCTAATTTAGTATCAAATATGTTTTCAACATTGGATTCCATGTTTGATTTAGGAATGACTCCTTGAAATTGACACTTTATATTTTTAGTTTCTTCACTATGATAACCATTTTTCAAAGGAGTATTTTTTGGATTATTTTTCTTTGTGGTTCTTTTTATTGAGGTCCCAAATGTTGACATATAATGAAAAAAAATTACTTGTGATAAGAAAACTAGTACCCGAATTGATCCTATGATGAGGTAGAAAAATAATATGTTTATACAAGAAGTGGAGTCTATAATGTCTACTAGTAAGTTGATCATGATATGAGGGGTATAAGACATGGTGTTGAGCATGTCATAGAGTTATAAGTGTGTTAAGCATGATACAAGTTTTATGGGGTTCTAAGCATGGATTAGGATCTAGGAGGGGCTGAGCATAACTCAATTTCTATAGAGTTTAAAGCACAACATGAACCCTAATGAAGTGTATAACATGGTCAAAATTTGTTGGAGTGTCAAGTAAGGGTTCAAGAACAATTTGATTTTGATGAAAATATAGACAAGACCTAAATTTTCCTATATAATGTTCTTTGACCAATACAAGTAAATTTAAAGATTATCGTATGTGTTTTTAACAAAACCAAAATTCATTTTTTTTAAAACAATGTACCAATTCTAAGAAACTTCATGTTAGATTAATAGTGCAAAACCTAGCCCCTCATTATTGGAAGAAAGACAAAATGAATATCCCACTATATCAATGATCATTAATGTGAATATTACAATCATAAATGAAAATAACCAAAAAAAGGGGAGGAGGGTTTAAAACTGACTGCCAAAAACCTACACATGTAGAGGACAAAATTAGAATAATGGTGTAAAGAAGAGGGGTGTAAAATAAGATTCTAGATTTGTAGAGTGAAAGACACATTTTGTGTTTCATGAGGTGTTGAGCACACTTCATGTTCCAGGGAGTGTAAGACATGTTGTAGATTTTCTAGGTTGCAAGGAATCACTTAAGTTTCAAGGAGTGTAAGATATGTTAAATTTTTTGAGGTGTAAAATAAGCTTCTAGATTTGCAGAGTGTAAGACACATAGTGGGTTTTATGGGGTGCAAAGCATCACTTGAGTTATGAGGAGTGTAAGAAATCTCACAAGTTTTGACAAGTTTAAAGATATATTTTTTTCATTTTTTCCTAATTTTGACCAAGTTTTGATTTATTTTGACTTTGTTTGACTAATTATGACCTAGAGACTATTTTTTTTACTTTTTGACACTTGTTCAAAAAATAGTACAATAGGATGTAAAGATACCTCTCTTTTAAGAGTCTAACATAAGAGATAATATCCTTCTTATCAGCATCAATCACAATGTTATCAAGAAAGGAAAAATACTAGATTAACACATGATTGATGGTGGGCCTAATTTATTTATCAGTCTTAAAAATCATGATGAATGGGATAGAAAATGTATAATTTTTAATTTAATTATTCCATAATATATGGATGTTGTAAAATAAATTGTTGAAATTCCAACCAAATTAGAAATATGGAGTAGAATTAAAGTAGTTATCTTAGAAAAGAAAATGTTGAGATGTGAATCTTTTCTTTAAAATATTCTTAGTAGTTATTATATGGGAGCATGTAAAATATATTTGACCTATTTATTCAATTAATATATTCTCCTTGATCCTTAATAATGGTTACCATGCCCACAACCCTAGCTTTGTATGGAAAAAATGTGAAAGTTTCTCTAGTTGAACATATTTGTGTAAAATCTCACTAGGGAGTTAATAAATAGACATTATAGCTTTAGATTTTCACTTGTATCTTTCAAGCCATGTTCTTCTCGGTCATTTTTCACATCATCACGATAATTTTAAAATAATTAAACTATCAAGCACATGTTTCTTCCATAAGTGTTTTGGTATTTGTTAAATTTATTATTAAATATATGATTGAAAGTGGTAAATGTTTAAGTGATTAGTTTTTATGTTTTTTAGGATTTATGAGAATTAATATTAAGTTGTTAAACTATATATAATGAGTCATCAATAAATTTAGGTTTTATAAGTCTTATTTAATGCTTAGATTCTATTTTATTTTATTTTTTTAATTTTTTCACAATGTTTGTATTTTCCATAATCAAATAGTCTACAAGTTGTAATGTAGTTGTAGGCTAATGTTGTTTCATAAGTTTAATTAAGAATTTCATTCATTAAATGTTTTTTCATACTATAACTAGTTCAAGTCTATGGTTTATTAGGTATTATTATGTTTAAATAAATGATTAATAACATAAATCTAAGTCTATATTTTGTGTTTTAATTGTCCATTTTATATCTTTTTAGTCAATGTCATGTTTCCTTGTAAATTATAAAGGATACATTTTTGATAGAAATTGATGTCCAAAAAAATATGTATTTATAACTTATGGGAAGAACTGGTCATAAATAATGACATGCAACTGAGCTTGATTATCCATCTAGCTATCTAAGCTAATTTAAAATGGAGGTTAGAGGAAATGAAGGATGGAGGTCAAATAACGACCTATTTTTAGACACTACACAATGGGTCCACACTATGCTATAGTGGCACTAGTTTTCATTTTCATATTTTGTTGTGTGGTGTGAAAAAATAAACTCCTATTATGATGAAATTTTTAAAAACTCGTTTTAAGGAGTTCAATTTTTGAGGATATGAAGAGATCTGAGGTAAACTCAATATGGATTATTTCCTAGATAGTTTGGAGAGAGGGATCCAAGAACTCGGGAATTGAACTCAAGAACAAAAACTTTATTAAGATTACAAGATAAATTTATGGATTTTTACCTAGTCCAAATATTTTTTCTAGAGAGAAAATTCTAAATAATGTGTGATTATTTTCTCCTATGTTCACACTAAAGGGGGGAATGTTAGGAATTAGTGTGTAAGTATATTTTTTAACATAATGTGTGTGAAAATAATGTACATAAATAAATCACATTAAAATAGATGTGTGTGATAGATATTAGGCATATTTAGGTTGTTGAAAATAAGCCTTGGCTCCTTATTTTTAGGATTTAAAGAAGCTATAAGTTTGTAATCTTCTTGAAAAATAAATCAATCAAGTTTTTTTTAGTGTAAAACTCTGACCAAAATATTAGTAGTCAAGGGTATAAGCCACTAAAATATAACACATTATGTATCCTTATGAAATTGTGGTTAATTAGGGTTATATTAAAGGAGAAGTGTTTCAGAGGATTGCCCACAAAAATTATGCTAAGTGAACCAAATTCCTAGACCTATACTACTATCAGAACATCTTAAAAAAATTTAGGCACAATGGATCAAAATTTCCATACTCGTATTAGTATGCTATAATCATAAAAAATATTTCAAAATCATCAATACAATTCCAATATATTTTAATAGGTCGTGGTTGATTCTAGCAATCAACATAAACACAATGAGCTTTTAAGGTACTGATTTTATTAGTTTTAGACCTTGTGTTATAAAATCATAAGTCAATTCAAGAACCCATGTGTGTAATTTTTAATTATTTATCTTTATTTTCATTGATATTTTTTATTTATAGTTTCATTTTAGTTTCATCCCCCTTAGAAACTAGGCAAGTGTTTTACTTCTTTTTTATTAATATGATCTAGATGAAGTAAAAGTATGAATATTCAATTTGTGTAAAGTAAGTAAATAATCATACAAATTTGAATGTTAGAGATTCACTTAAAATATTATAAATTGATAAATTAAGATGAAAGATAGTTTTTGACTTATTTAAATATTTTTTTGCTTATTGTGTTCATCACTATCATTGGAAATGTTATTTACAATATTATAATAAAATGATTAGGAATTAATTTGTACTTGATATTTTCATTGCCACATATTTACCCCTTCTCAAAATTACTACCTAATCATTTGAAAAACATTTATCCTAAAATATGAAAGGTAACCACTACTTCATCTTTTACAATACGGTTTTTTTTCATCCTACAAAGCTAAAACCTAACTACTAATTTAACCTTTATAGTCTAGATTAAAATAACTACTTATCATTTCCACAATGTTACCCATATAAAATATATTAATATCATTAAAAAAACTCTAATTATATATTAAAAAAATTATCCTTACAAAGATAAGACCTAACTACTACTTCATTCTTTTGAATCTAAAGTTTTCTAGTTGATTTTTCTTGTAGAACATAACATAATTCCTACCGTTCTAGGCTCTAATATTTAAACTTCCACATGTTTTCATGTTCTCAACTTAAATACTCAATTGTATTAAATTTTCACCTAAAAAACTATTTAAACCTTTACAATCCAAATTTCCTAATTACCTATTTATGTTGTAAAATGATTCAGATTTAACCCTAGCTTCTATAGTTCAAACCATTGATCTTAATGTTACATTTTTTTCCCATTAAAAATAAAAAAATTCTAATCATTTATAATCCATAATTTAAAAATTATCTATTTATTCAACCCTTAAAATTCAAAACATTGAATTTGATAAATTTAATAATATTTAGAACTTCATAGCCTAAATATTCAAAGCCCATTATTTTTTTTGAAATCCAACTATTAAATAAAGGTAACATGAAAATAAATAATAAATAATATACAAAATCATAAAGAATGTACCGTGAACCTATAAAAAATCTATGGAATCAACATTTGAAGTGTCACATCTAGTTTGCCCTATGGATTATTTAAATAATTAACTAGTGGATTATGTGGTTAATGATTAGCATATCTATTGTTTATTTCTAAGTTAGATTTGTATATAGCTATCTTTCTAGATATTGATCATGAAAACTAGTTATTTATATATATATATATATATATATATATATATATATAGTTTTCATGATCAATATCTAGATAGATAGCTATTGCATATGTTTTATTATGCTTACGATCATAATTTTTTAAGGTTACTTGCATTTAACAATTAATTATGTTTATATGAATATTTTTATCATGATTCAGGCTAAGTACCAGTTTGTTTAATGAGGTGGATGTAGGACTATTCCAACCTCATAATAAGTTTATAGGGAGATTATCATCAGAGAGGAGGGTACCAATATTGATAATGGGGATTGACAGAGAGCTCTAGGGACCTGTGAACACACCATAATTAGTTATTTGAATGAAATAAATGATACTTTCATTGATTGTTCTAAACCTTATTTTCCTTGATTATATTTTGAGTCATGACCTCTATGTGTGCTAATTTGTTATTGTGATATGATGCTTCTCACTGCATTATACTTGGTAGAAACATAATTGTATCAATCTATTTTCTTTGCTTATGTATTTTGTTTAGTTGATCACTTTATGATTTTGATATATAACTTAGGAAATTGATTGACTGTGTTTTAAATATTGGAGGTTAAAAGGTAGTTATCTTAATTAAGATATTTGATTTTCTTTATTTAATCATCAAATACATTTTTTGATGACAAAAAATCTTAACAGGCATTCAGGGAAAAAATACCCCTCTCCAATGTAAATTTTTTTAGTTTCCACTTTAAATTTTTTATACTTGAAAATATTTTTGAATACTTAAGGAAGTGGATAAAAGTATGGTTTTGTTTGGAATATTCACGATACATTTATTATAATATTTCATTGACAAAAGGCAATTGGGAATCAAGTTAGGGTTTTCATTATATTCTTGCTATTATAGTGGAGGTTTGACCTCATCTAGGAGATGATGAAAAGATATTTGACTACCATTACTACATGTTTAGATGAAGTTACAAGTTTACCTAATGATAATATAATGATGCATTTATGAACATGAGTTCTATGATAGAGACGTTGGAAAAAATATTGGGTAGAAACTAGGTCATGGAGTACATGCATACTTGGAGGAAAGTTAATAAATAAGAGAAGAGGAAAGGGATAATAAAAAAAGGTAGATGACATATGCCATATGAGGAAGAAAGGATTTGGGAAAGGGAAAATAATTTAGAGTTGCATTCTTTGATAACCAAGTCAATTTTTTGTTAATAGTTTTATAAAATTTAAGAAGGAAATAATATCATTTTCCATCAAAGGTTTTGTTATTTACAATTATTTATATGGAAGAAAGGATTTGGAAAAACCTTGACCAAAAAATTTACAATCTTAGGTCTATAGACCTAAGGATGGAATTTGATTCCATCCTCAAGACTATAGGGCTAAGGATCAAACCTTGTTGATATATCTAGTATTGTTTGTTGTTTTGAGATTTGTTATTGATTGATATAATTGTCATTTAGTATGGTATAGAAGACTCTTCCTTAGAATACCTTGAACCACTTTGAAGTTGGGCCTTACTTTGAAGGGTTTTTAAATTAGCAGTTTCAAAAGTTTGTTAAATGAGTTCCATGATATATATATATATATATATATATTACTAGTTTTCATGATCAATATCTAGATATATAGCCATTGCATATGTTTTATTATGATTATGATGATTTTTTAAGGTTACTTGCATTTAATAATTAATTATGTTTATATGAATATTTTTATCATGATTCAATCTAAGTACCAGTTTATTTAATGAGGTGGATGTAGGACTGTTCCAACCTCATAGGAAGTTTAGAGGGAGAGTATCATCAGAGAGGAGGGTGCTAATATTGATAATGGGGATTGAGAGAGATCTCTAGGGACCTATGCACACACTATAATTATTTATTTGCATGAAATAAATGATACTTGCACTGATTGTTCTAAACCTTATTTGCCTTGATTCTATTTTGAGTCATGACTTACATGTGTGCTAATTTGTTATTATGATATGATGCTTCTCACTGCATTATGCTTGGTATAAAAATAATTATATCAATTTGGTTTCTTTACTTATGTATTTTTTTGGTTGATCACTTTATGATTTTGATATATAAATTAGGAAATTGATTGACTATGTTTTAAATATTGGAGGTTAAAAGGCAGTTATCTTAATTAAGTTATTTGATTGTCTTTATTTAATCATCAAATACATTTTTTTATGACAAAAAATATTAAGAGTCATTTAGTGAAAAAATACCCCTCTCCAACGTAAATTGTTTTAGTTTCCACTTGAAAGTTTTATACTTGACAAGATTTTTGCATACTTAAGGAAGTGGATAAAAATTTATGGTTTTATTTAGAAGCTGCATGATACTTTTATTATAATATTCCATTGACAAAAGGAAAGTGGGAATCAAGTTAGGGTTTTCATTATATTATTGCTATTATAGTGGAGGTTTGACCTCATCTAGGAGATGATGGAAAGATATTTGACTACCATTACTACATGTTTAGATGAAATTACAAGTTTACCCAATGATAGTACATGCATAGTTGGAGGAAAGGTAATAAATAAGAGAAGAGGAAAGGAATAAGAAAAAAAGGTAGATGACATATTCCATAGGAGGAAGAAAGGATTTGGGAAAGGGAGAAGAATTTAGAGCTTGAAATCTTCGATAACCAAGTCAGTAGTCTATTAATACTTTACAAAAATTTAAGGAAATAATATCATTTTCCATCAAAGGTTTTATTATTTACAATTATTTATATGGAAGAAAGGATTTGGCAAAACCCTGACCCAAAAATTTTCAATCTTAGGTCTATAGACCTAAGGATGGAATTTGATTCCATCCTCAAGACTATAGGGCTAAGGATCAAACCTTGTTGATATATCTAGTATTGTTTGTTGTTTTGAGATTTGTTATTGATTGATATAATTGTCATTTAGTATGGTATAGAAGA